>SMLS01064514.1:0-27425 GCA_004785975.1 Popillia japonica
GTTGTACAGCAGCTGCTCGCGCAGAATTTTCCAAACGAGATGGAACGTTAATTGCAACCACGGCTTGTCTCCTCTCTATTCGCACCAGAATTTTTTCTCTTCTTAATTCTAATCTAATAAACTCTACAATGTCCGAAGATTTTCAGACATATTTCTCGATTCTCGTTAAAGGCGATAAGTGCAGTGGGGTGGCAGGGCAAAGATGTGTACGTAGTACTTCTTGACCATTTCTATAAGCATATCCAGATTTTGGTACGGATGTGGAAGTGTCCACCATTCTGAACACCTCGGTTTACATCGAGCCTGGTAGGTGAGCAGCAAACAGTCTTGTATTAGAATAAGAAGATAATTGAAGGCTAAACGCCACTTCTCACAAAAATGACTCAACATCAATAACCTATACTTGTCGAAATCCTTCATCGTTTGGTGCAAGAATCTACCAATGGCCCCAGTTGCAAAGTGTCTCTCTCAAAGAAATTGAGTGTGAATTTAGTGAAGTACATCAAGTGGATCCTTATCACACTTCACATGATAGTGATGCTGATCCCGATTATTCACAAAGCAGCTCAGATTCTGAAACTGCAGTTAATTTGCAAAATGATAATAACGAAGGTCAACCAATACTCAAAAAAGGAAAAAAGCGCTTGCGAAATCCAAAAGGATGGGTTAGAAATCAAAGGAAATTTCACAGAAATATTGGAAAACAATACATAAAGAGTGCAGACATTGTGGTACCTGAAAAAAGACAAGGACCTAGGTGCCAGTGCACAGAAAATTGCTTTGACTTAACAGAGTTCTACGCTAATTTGCTACCAGTTTTGCCGATGTTGGTTGCAGAAACCGGTTATGTTAAATTTTTAACATTTTTTACAGTATTTGTAAAGCAAAATTTGCTATATATCGTTTAAAATAACAGAAGATGTAGTCGTAGTTTTGAAAAACATCAGAATCAGTTTTTCGTCCTCGAAACTATGTTGTCTTCACATAGCCGGTTCTTGCACCGAGTCCTTCAATTAAACGTCATTGTGTGCTTCGTTCTAAAGGTCATTAAAGCACCGAAGGGATGTAGTCACCCCCAGCATTGAAACAACTTTCCGGTCGGTTAATGTTTCCCTTCCAGTTAGGGCCAAAACACTTAATCTGGTATCGCTATTGTATGACATAAATTTGGTGATGGTAGTATCTATCGTTCGTAAACATGACTAAGCAATGTGAAGATCTCTACAAAACCGTCTAGATTCGTTTTAAAATTCCTAAATCTTAGCCGAATGTGGTTTTGATCAAACAACGAACAAAAAAAGAAGCTTAACATCGTGAATAGTTAATCTAAACTGCCTTTTTTCTATACAAAAAAGTAAATTAACCAGAACCCTTGTTGATACTCACAATACTAAAAGTACAATGCAACTGGTTCATCTTAAAAAATTTTTAGAAAATGTCTTCTTTATGAAGACGAGACTTGCAACAGAAATATTATGTCTAAGCAGGCAGTTATTAGTTAGTGCTGCCATGATCTGCTGCATAAAATTGATGCATCAGAATTCCAAGATTCATACTTCAACATTCACATACATACATATATCGTACGTGTCGCATTTAATTTGTAACTGATTGTACAAAACCTTTTTATGTTCTTGACAATATCTACGAAGTTGTGTCGGGTATAACACTCCTATGTATCTAAATTAAACTTTTTCAGCGAAGCACAAACAAGCTCCACCAAGCAGCTTGTACTCGAGAATATGGTATGTCTTTGTTGCATACAGGAGATTCTATATTACCTCGTTTATCTCTGAATGTAATTAAATATTTATGGCTACGGCTTTTACAGGATGCATATTTTTTACTCAGGTTTAAGTGAATCCTATTTCATCTTTTTGCAATTTATCTATTAATAGATCCATACTCGTCTACTGTTGGTACGCCACTACATACATAAATGTTTAGCAGACAGCACTTTATTAGAGAAGTTATGAAATATACATATATCAAGCTGGTGTTATCGACTTGAATTTTCTTTGAAACATACATAACACATAGGCTATATCATATTTACTCTAATCCGTCGAAGAGTTGCGTTGAAGACGTTATATGCTAATGAAGTAAAGACGACTTGACCCAGAAACAATTTGAACAATCGATTTTACTTCTACATAATATACTTTGTATGCATACATAGTATAAGTATATAAGTTTTGGAATGTTGTCGGTATTTGTGAATTAATGTAGCTTTTCTACTGGCCTGCAACCTAATCGATACAAAATTCGAGCTGATCTTTAACGTTGGTAGAAAAACAAATTCTGTTAAATCAGAATAAAACTTCACAAATCATTCATTTTTAATTTTAATTTTGAGGTCTCCTATAGTGATGTATCCTTTAGGAAAATAGAAATAAGAGTCAGGAGGTGAAAATAATTGGTGACTAAAATTCTTTTTAGAAGTCATTTTACTACATAGCAGACAAACAAAGAGAGCATTGAGACGGCAAGAAACCTCCAACCAAATTAAAAACACCAACACTAAAACCAAACTCCTCAATTTTTTTCTGATCAAATAATTTTTTGACGTGACCATATAGTCAAGTTGCCTAATTGCGTCAATTGATTTTATTGATCTGAGTACAAAATTTTCGCAGAGCGCTTGAAGATTTTCATTCAGTAATTTTATCTTGGCACAATATGGTGCATCCAAATACATACACCTAGAAAAGAGCAAAACTTTCCAGGTTTTTTTGGTTTGGGGTGGTGAAATTTCTTATCGATGCTACAATCTTGGATCTATCGCATTGTAACAGTATAGAATTCTTCTGGAACCACCGATGCTAACGTACTTTTAAGTAGCATGATCAGTCTTATTCTCTTCTCTTCTTTGTGGGAAACTACAGTTGGCCAATTTTTTTTATCGTCATCAACATCTTAACCACATCGCTGCCATTTTACAAGCATTTTGCTGCCACTTCTTTGAGTCTTCTCCCTTATGTATGAACTAATTATATACGTGAAAAAGAAGATTCAAAATATCATGATGTCCATCAAAGCCATCCAATTTGGAGTCGTATTCATCCTAGTACTACAGCCAACAAAGATTTGTTTGAAATTTATTTCAAAGTATAACACTTTTCTGATATATTAGTGATAATTCGGGAAAGTTTTGGCAATTTATCACGTCCACCCTGTATATGGCAAAAAATGCTTTCTATTCTCTATTCTTTGAAAAAAATTCTAGCGAAGCTCTGGCTCAACGTTGGGGATGGTGGGAACAGATTATGTCCTCACATTTCTTACCCCCCCCCCCCTCCCTTCATAGTTGTAGAAAACACGATTAAGCATGCTATTGCTCACCATTAACGAATACATTTTTTCCAGTGAAAATTACACCAAAAATTTTGTTCACAAACTTTGCAGTTCTGTGAACAAATAATATTGGGAAGTTTGTTTTTAGCTACTTTGAAAACCATCAGGCTGACCTTCAGTTATGCATTTACTAATATTTTCTGAAGCTTTATCAATATTATCTTCAATCTGTGATTCTTCCTGTGAGATTCGAACTGTTCGCTAAGCTTGGGGATTCTTTCCTGAATGGTTCATATTTAAAAAAAATTGATTAGAACGACTTCATCTTTTCCCATCCTCTCCAAAGAAGCAATTTTAAACAGACAAGAACACTTTTTTTAATGAAAACTAAACATTAAAACGTAACTCTAACGCCAATTGTTAATGAATTTCAAACATCACTTAGATATGTCAGAAAGGGGCATCCAACCATTCATCGAAGCTATACCATCGAGTGGAACCACGAAAAGAAAAGTAGCCGAAACCAACGCAAAATGGTTGGTAGGCAAAGCTCTAGAATGGTGGACAAGCTTCCTCAGGAGAGAGGCAGGCTAAGAAATTTATTGAAGAATATATGCCCAAATTTAGAGAAGACCTTCTGAACAACAGCAGGTGATCTGTTGAAGTAGGTGCAGGGCTCCCAACAAGGCAATCAACAAAGAGAAGAAGAGTCCTCGCAGCTCATTTTATGCTAATGCAAGGGATTTGCCAGACTGGAGCTAGAGCGCATAGACGAACCCAGCCCAGACATTGCTAACTAGATGAAGACACCCTTTCCAAAACTCGAGAAGCTCGTCTAGGTAATAGACATCCACAATAGACCCACAAATCGCAGTAGAGCATCGAATTAGTTAGCTGTCGCAATTGTAACTTCTGAAATAATTCAGCCAAGCTGGTGGAAGATTTACTGCTAGACTTTTATCAGTTATTGAGGCTGCTTGAATAGGCAGTGAAGTAATTGGATTAGTAAAAATATCTCCTATTCTTTCTAGCTTTACTTTTGCGATCAAACAATTTTTACATGATTTGAGCAGTTTAAGTTGTCTAACATTAATTTAGTAAGTTTAAAGCATCAAAAACAATAACCTGTTTCGCTGCTAGTACAAGAATACACATACATACATACACGTAGTTGTATTTTCTGGTACATTCCTAACAGCCACAATACATTTTCTTTTACGTGTAACTATTACGAAATTATTCTATAACACCTTCATTATAGATGCTGTGTGTGTGAAGACTTCAAGGTTACTACAAGCATCTGCGAAGGCTGTCTATGTAACATTACCTCCGCATTCTATCTTTACCATGCGTTGCAGGCATCTTCGATTGTGTTTTCTCGAGATCCACTCAACTATATACATGCACATCATTAACAAACAAGACACCTGAATCGATACAGCGTAACACAGATATACGTATCTACATATTACGGCATAAGTTGCGCTCCAACGATTAATTTTCTAACGTGAATTATGTTCGATCTGAAACAGACGTTTAATTAAAGTGAAATTATTGATTTCAGATTGTACAACGGATCATATTTTCGCGTCAGCTTTCGACATAACGCTAATAACACGGTGGAATATAGAATATAATAAATGATCTTACAACGTACAGCGCAACTAATACATAAACTTTCACCGACTGTGTTTATTCTCACCAGATCCTGGCTTTGTATAAATATAGCTTTCTGTAGGAAGAAAGTTCATGTTACTTACAGCTATTGTTTGATAAAAACATCGTCACGTCGGGAAATAAATGTAATAAATCAGCTGTTTTGCAGCAGTTTTGACCTTTCGTTGTAATATTTAATAATGCATAAATGTCAGATATTTAGGAAAAACGACTGCTTTAGTGATATACACCCTTGACCAAAAGTATTAGGCACCCTATCACCCCTGTTTATTCGCTAATTTGAATACTTTTATCAATATTTTGTGGGTCCACTCTTTGCCTTTATGACAGCAGCAATTCTTTGAGGAATGCTGCTAATAAGTTTTGCGCACTGTTTCGAGTCTATGGTACTCCATTCCTGAAGCAGCACGTTTTTAAGACCTGGTTTGGATGTAATGGTGTGTCCCTTGACTCTGCGCTTTAAAATACTCCAAAGATGTTCAATGGGATTCAGGTCTGTGGACTGCGCAGGCGAATCCAACAAGACAACGCTGTTGTCACGAAACCAACGTATTATGGCCACTGATTTGTGTCAATGGGCATTGTCTTGTTGGAATTGAAACCCAACCATATTGGGGACACCAAAAATATGTATAAATGAACGCCGTAGCACAGATTCTCACACGTGAACGTACTTTTCGCTGTTCATACGACCTTCACAAACAAACATTTTGCCAACGCCAGCGGAAATCATGCATCCCCAAACCATAATGTTTCCCCTCTCCGTGCTTAACAGTGGATACTACATAATCGGAGTGGTATTTTTCATCGACTCGACCCCTCACAAATGTCATACCTGGTGTTCCGAATACCTGTGAAGATATTAAAATCAATGAGTTTAAAAACTGGTTAATAATTAAGAAATGATAAAAGCAAGTAACATCTATCACTGAATGTTTGATAATTTATTGTGATTAGAAACTTATCTCAAAGTTTGATTCATCTGACCACACGACATTTTCCCAATCTTGCTCTGTAAAGTGTTGATAGCGGAGAGCCCACTGTAAGCGATTTCTTTTGTGGTTGTCCGTTAGTTACGGCGTCTTTCTGGCCTTACAACCGCTTGGGCCCGCTTCTACAAGTCTTCCTCTTGTAGTACGAGTGGAAATGGGTCTTCGAACCTCCTCCACCAAAGCTGTAGCGAGTTTAAACAAAGTTTTTCTACGTTTTTCAAGTGATTCGCGGATAAGATTTCGGTCCTGGCGATCAGAAATCACTTGTTTTATGCCTGAATTTGGTTTGTTAAAGTGTGCCAAACCTTTTGAGGTAGGTTGCACAGCACACCGCGAATAGTTTACCAAATTAGATATTTCCACTTGGGACTTCCCTTGTTCGTATAAAACTGGCATTTTCACACGTTTTCCGTATGTAGCCTCACTAAATTTTGGCATTTTGTATAAAATAAGATTGTGAAGATTGTGTTGAAGTACTATAATACCAGGAGACGCTTCACTCAAATAATAACAAAAGAAGACTGTTCAAAGTCTTTATTAAAGTTTTAAAAATGCATATATTTTACTTTTTATGTGCCAAATGTTCATTAATTCACCTGATTAAGCTTTTTTTATATTCATTGTGTTACTTTATGATGTCATTTTAGTTCATAACAGTTGTCATTTCTTATTATATTCTTCATCATACTGATATTTTCAGGGGTGCCTAATACTTTTGGCCAAGGCAGTATAATAAGGAGATCTGTGTAATCCGCATTATCTTTTCAGCGGTATCTCTTACAATTTTTCACCTAGAAATGCAATGAAAACTTCAAAATGAGCTTGCTGTTGCTACTAAAAGATTGATCCAAGCAATAAGAGATTGTCTTCATGACTTGAGTTTCTATGCCCAAAACCCAATTGTATGAACTTTACTTACCGTACAATATAAATGGCAAAAAAATATTGCCAAAAGGGCGAGTTTTGTTCAATGACGTGTCAAAATTTCATCTGCATCCAGATAACACACATTTATTTTCTAATATGCGGGAGTTATGGTTTATGGATGAGAATCTTCGTCCAGATTGAGCAAACATTGTAAAAAATTGATTTGAGGAGGTAGGAATTGACAGAATTAACCCTCTATGGCCCAAATTTTCAAAACATAACAAAAAAAAATTAACTATGCTATTTTTAATTAATCTAAGTAGTATGCTACTATTGTTAAAAACCTAAAACTATTCATATCAATGCATCCCTATAAATTTTAGGGGTATGTTACTTGCAAGTTACATTAGGCAATAAAATTTAAAAATTTTGACAAAATTGATATTCACTGTGAAATTTATAAAAACAATTTTGCGAAGGAGTTAAGCACAAATGTACATTTACACCGGTTTATTATTATACCATTTTGTAGTTATTAATTCAACCCCTTCTATCAATGTTTTCATTTCTTCTACAGACCCTCTCCCTCTCCTTTCCATTTCTTTGTCATATATAAATTCACATCCTTCCAAACGATTAGGACGCACAGTTCGTAAACTATGAATGCCCATTTTATGTAGTTCTACTTGTAATTGAATACCATTGAATCAGTTATCAAAATATATTTTTTAGTTTGCATGCATCATAAACCAATCAAAACACACCCATAAGCGTGCATAATCGGGCCTTTATCGCACGGCGTGCGTATAAAAGTTGCTTGGTAACAACCAATCCCAAGCGTTTAATAGTCCAGTGAAATGTCAGGAAATGTCAAATGACATATAGGTACATGTCACTCGATAATATGTGTTGGAATTATTGATTTGAATTATTATTTGGACTTTGCAGGTATTAAACTTAATTCAGCTTCAGCAGCTAGTTTTTGAATTTCTGTCGACATTATTAATACAACAATGATGTTCAATAATTAAGTGAATGTCAAATGACATAATGTAGAGACACATCTCACTCGATACAATGTATTGAAATTATTGATTTGATTTTTTCTAGTTAAAATTATTGTTGCATTTATACTAAAAAATATTGTATGACACAGTGCAAAATTAGCTTTTAAAGCACTCGTAGCGTTAAAGCCACGACGCGAAGCTCGTTACTCGTGCTTTAAAAGCTTGATTATGCACTAGTGTCATAATATACTATTATGATACAGGTTTCTAGGTACTATTTTTGACAACCGTAAAACCACATTACCACTAACACCTACATCTGGCAGATCAGGAACGTGATCAATAGCTCCAGTGTACAGCTCCCAGTTGTAAACTATGCCATCAGAGCCACATACAACAAATGCTTTGTATCCCCATTTTTTCGGTTTTGCTTTCATGTACTATGTTATAGAATGATGACCTTTATATGGTATCATCATTTATTCATCTACACATATTTTTTCTCTTATAGGAATTTTATTGAAATTCTTGACTATCGAATCAATAAATGGGCAAATTTTGTACAGTTTATCTTTGCATCCCACTAAAAGATTATTATCGTTGAATTGAATTTTTGATTTGATCTATTCCCACCTATTCCTAGACATTGTTTCTGCTATTTTTGCGACCCGAGTTTGTTTTTGCCAACACATTCTGGTTCGAGGCAAACCATAAAAGTTATTCCTATAAATCTTCCATTTCCTCAACGCAAAGCGAAAGAGACCGAGTAATATCTCTTTGACGAGAAAATATGTTCTTATCAACAAGTTGTCTAAAATGGCACATAGGTGAGCTAATTGTTTCTGCACTTGGTGGTAATTGACCTTTCCAGGGATACATTGGTCGAATTTTTCTCGCCTTCGTGGGCGTCCACTTCACTCTTCTTTTTTGTTTGATTTGTCGGAGAATTTTGCTAATGGAAGTTCATCCTCTGTATCCCAATCAGATTGGTTATTGTATTCCTCTACGTCCGATTCAGGTATTGGAAAGGGAAGGTTTTTTAGTTCCTCAGCATCTTCTTCAAAAAAAGAATCTGATTCTTTCGCCAGTATAACACCCTCTTCATTCAAATCGTCATCGCTTTCACTTAAGTCTGGGTCATCAGAATCTTCTGGGTTATTTGGTGGTAATCTAGTAAACATGTGAAAATTTTTTGTATTTGACGATTTTCCATAGAAGACTGATGGATCCATATTTATCCTATAAAGAATAACATTTTTATTGGTCCGTCGGGGCTCGTTGTAACTTTGAAGTAACATACCTATTTTTCTCTGGCAGGACAAAAATAAGCAACTTCTTGGTTCCACAAGTATTCACACACAATAATGACACAACGTAGAAATCACCAAGTTTATTATTTCTCACTTTATTTTACATCAATTTTCATTCAGTTTGTAAGCACATGCAATTTAGGCGCCATTACTACTACTACGCCATTACCAACTTACTTTTTGAAATGTTAGATATATGTCTACATTTCTCAAACCATGATGTTACCTTAAAGGTTCGTTGGTCCGTAAAGGATCGAAAACTACAACATATTTCGACAGAATTCTTTTTTCTTTGTTGTTACTTTGAAGTTGCATGGGGCCATCGTGAGTTAATTGGCCAGGGTAGGATACATTAGGAAGACATTTTTCCTCACAAATTTTTGCACATCATTTTATTTTCTTCGGCAGCTTCTATAACTGCTTTTACTTGTTAAGGCGTAGACTCCACTAGGTTTTTTCACTCCTCAGAGGTTCCTTCATAATGATATCAAACCTGACTGACCAGTTCTGTCATCTTTACTTTTATAGTGCAATAGATTATGCACAATCTAGTTTTGCAAATGGTCCACAAACTCTGGAATAGCTTGAGATCTGGATTTTGCTCCTACTTGGGGTTTGTATTTTTCAAGTTTTTAGTTGAAATCCTAATTTGTATTATTTGTTGTTCAGCATACCTTTGATTGGCATCAAAGATCCAACCCCTCATGTATGGAAAGCACTCCCAAAAAATTAGTTTAAGTGGATGTGTCACAGTTTGGTCAATATGAGTTGGTGTAAGGAATTAATTTTTAGAAGACCTGATAAATTTAGATTGGCATCCCTGAAAACCTTCTTCCAATATCCTGTAGCCCAACTAGAGTATTTTCAGGCCTAGATCAGCCTCTCTTTCTTCAGACGCTCCAATAACTCTTGTACTATATTCTGTAAATCTTCTATGAACAACCTAGTTAAGTCTTGTTGCATATCCTGATTTGATTTTCTTGAGTTTAACTTTCTATTTCTAAGCAAAGACAACCATTGTTGGTGTGGTCATTCTACTTCTTACACAATTACCCGATATCGTCACTTCAACTTACATATCTCCTGCTCCTTTTACGTTTCATAATTTGAACCTGTCTTTTCACACTTCTATGTCCGTTCTGTTTTTAAGGCTTTGACAGCGAGTTTACAATGTTACAAAATACAAAATACCTCAATGATTCCATCAATTTGCGCAATACTGTATATAAAAAGCAATATTTTCAATACATTCTCTCTCTTTTTTCTTTCTCTTTTTTTTGTAAAAGGGACACTATAGCGGTATCTTGTATAGATACTTGTTTCTACCTTAGTTTTATCTACATTCAATTAGCACCATATCTGTGCGGACCCTTCTGAGAAACGGTTTACCTCTGTCGCCCTCGTAAGGTGGTGGTCCAATCAAATATTCCTGGAAGGTTGCCCTTTAAGCAGGTGCTGTTCGAATTCCATCTCATTCAATTCCCTGTCAAGGATGTTGGATGGGTTCGAATTGGAGAAATGAATAGAAGTTTTAGTATCGGATTTCTCTGTGTTAAAGAGGTCTATTGCTTTATGAAATTTATGATAGTTTGGTTTAGAAAGCAAAGCACCAGATTGTAAGTGCTTATTTTATTAAAACCTAAGTACTATCGAATTTAATGCAATCGACAAAGTTATAACATTTTTTAGTTTAAAAAATTGTAAATCTAGAACCTCAATTAAAATGTTTTAAAAGACCAAACGCAATTATTGTACCACTACAATAGTTGCTTCTAACAGTTCTAAATAAATTGTTTATTCTGACTCGAACAAAATTATAATAGATACAACCAAGTCCCAAAATATTCCATGCATCTTTGATTGGATTCAAATTAGAACTAACTCTGTAATAGTCTACATGCTAAGAAGGAAATGCCAACTTTGCGGACATTGTGTTGCATTTAATGAACACACAGTTGAATGTAGCTGTTAGGAAAAAAGTGACTCATTCCTTCCATTCCCAATCAGTACAGGCTTTGAATCACCAGCCAACAAAATACTTTTTTGGCGACAAATAAACTTTAGCCAAACGGTCACCAGTCTTTTCCCACACCCCAATTCACCTATCTGATATATAAACCTAGATTCCTTAATAAACAACACAGCGAACTATTCTTCAAAGACTTCAATCAGCAATGCAAATTGCAGCAATTGTCTACGAACGGAATATACTGACACTATGTTGTTTTAGCCTAAATTCAGAGAAACTGATCTTCCATATAATTTGTTGGTGTGCTGAGATAGCCGTACTGGATAGGGCTGGATAAAGTATTGATACATCGACGAGTATCCCCAGATATCTTGGATAATGCCGGTATTAACACCTAGAAATCCAAGAAATCCCATTTCTAAGTATTGCTAAGAAGTTATCAATACCAAGATATCAGTTCTCAAAACTATTAACACTTGTAATTCTCAAAGAGATTGCGGACACCATCATGGAAGGCAATAGCTTTGGGCAACTTGGTCTGAATCAAGTGTTTTCTTTTTTATGTTCAGGCTCCAGAAACGACACTATTCACCTAACCGGGATGGATGGCCCCAACTCCGTCACCACTGAATTTCAGAATTTCTCATAAAGCACAAACGAATTACCTATAAAACATTTGAAATTTTCTGGCGGCGGGGCTGACATGTCCAAGCATGGCACATGAAAGCACAGAACTTATATAAAACATTTAAAATTTACTCGGACTGGCGTATCCCTAGCCCTGCCAAGAGGAAAGCGCTATAACTCAGTTAATATAAAAGCAGAAAGCTTTTTATTTGCGGCACAAACGATTCACCTATAAGAAAATTTGAGCTGGGTTAGCTCTACCACCATTGAACGTCGCACTACTAGACTAATAACCTTTCAAAAAGCAGCATAAGACGATTTTGTTGCAAAACAGAATGACAGATACGCTGCTTGCTCTTCTTGGAAGTAGCCTGCTGAGACCTAATGAAAGTGCTCCCTCAGAGATCACTTCTGGTTCAATTTTTTTTTCCATTTCTATGGAATTCTATGGAAGATGTTTCTGAGAACGCACTGCTTGATCTTGCACTTAATGGTCTAAGTAGGAAGTTCTAAGGTTAAATAAAGCAACAGCATTCCACGGCAACATTGTGGTGGATCATTTTGACATCTCCTGAAGTAGTTATGTACTATTAGAAGCATATTATCGCCAAAAAAATTAAGTGATGGTATATTATGCTCCGTAATCAGTTAGTGTGCACTAGCGTGGTCTAGTCTGACATGATGTGAAATAGACTTAACTGCAAAATAGATTTATACGTCGAAAGTCCGAGAGTGCTGCTAAAAGTTGGATCATCTAAAAAAACTATCATTCAAGAACGATGCTGAGGAAAGCTATGCTACAATCGCAGCAACGATTACCAGCCTACTCAAACAGACTTGAGGAGCCTCAAATATCGTGACAAAAGCTTCGAAACCATTGGGGACCATTGAGGCTTGGAAGAAGCAGTGAGCGAAGTAGCAGAAAAGGAAATTAATAGAAACTATCAATGGATATGTGTAGTTGCAACAGCAATAAAAAGAAGCAATCCTGACATCATTAATGTCCAAGCAAGAAGCAAAAAGACGAGAAAGAATTGATTCTATACGAGAAATACGTTTCAGATGAAATATGGAAAATAATATGTTCTACTATGTATATACATACATATTATGTTTAGTCTAGCAGATATGTATGTATATAAAAAGAAACGTTTTCCGCAGAAACGCACCTTTTAGATATCATATGTAAACACGCGTAGGTAGTCGCCAAAAAAATACACTGAATTGGCTTTTTTATTTGTCGAAAAAGAAACCAGAAAAATACTCGTCGGCAAACACAATATTCGTATCGAGTTTTCACTGTAATCGATTCACAAACACAGGAAAAAAATACCAAGCGTGGGCATTACTATTTGTGGTTAATTGCGTAAAACCATGTTCTTAAAGACTGTATTTATCGATTCTCCGTCAGTAGCACTAATGGGCTGTCATTATATCTTTATTGTTGTAGTTAGTTTTAAGCAGGTTTTGTGTCATAGTTATGGTTTATTGTTTTTCTTTATCATACCTATATTGGCACTATGTTGATGTTGTAAACGCTATGTGCTATGCTGTATTATATGTACTATACACATTATAATTTAGATTTTTTCTAGTTTATTTTCCTTGTTCTAGACCGATCCCCTGCGATGTAGGACGGAAGAAAAAAATGCCGGCGACAACAACAACTTGGATTACATCGAATATCATCGAATACATCGTAACCTAAACAGTTCCGACAATATTACTGTTATCACCGAAGAATTCGATCTAATATAATAATTAAAAATGACAATACTCTAGCGATAATCCACAATTCACACGTTTTTTGCGCCAAAGAAAGACCAGAATTTGGCGCCCGACATCGGAATGTATACGTCCAAAATAATCATCATGGTTACAATAATTTTCGCCGGCGGCGGCGGTACGATCCTCCTCCGGGGCGTCGAAGCGGACAGCTTCGGATCGCGTTTGAATAGCCGAAAGAACAGATTGAGTAGCAGCCCGCCTCTGAGGAAGCCGAACATCATCCTGATCTTAACCGACGATCAAGACGTCGAATTGGGCTCCTTGAATTTCATGCCGAAGACGTTGTCGTCGATACGCTCGAAGGGGGCCGAATGCCGGCATGCTTACGTGACGACTCCGATGTGCTGTCCATCTAGGTCTTCCTTATTAACGGGAATGTACGTTCACAATCATAACGTTTACACCAACAATGATAATTGCTCGAGCACGCAATGGCAGACTTATTACGAGCCGAGATCGTTCGCGACCTACTTGTCGAATGCTGGTTATAGAACTGGTAAGTCTTTTTTGTATGCATATACCATGCCGTCTAAAATGTTCCTGATTAAAGTAGGCTGCTTTTTAATTAATTTTCAGTACTAATATCCCTAGGATAGTGATAATCACGAAATAATTTTATTACTTTCCGAGAGCACGTTGCTTGGTACCTAAAAAAAGAAAATTTTTGGCTTTTTAAATTAACGCTAACATTTATTTATTAAAGGAACAATTTGAGAAACTAAATGAGCTTGCAGAAGTTGCTGAATTTGTTTCCAATTTATCTATATTTTCACTATTTAGTTTTCCAAATCGTGACATTTCAAAAATTAAATTTGAAACTGTCAAAAGTTTTACATAAGCAGTGATGACATTAAGTCAGGTGACAGCTGGGGTGTTATCGCTAGCGATAACATTCCGGGGTAGTTATCAGTATAATCAAATGTTGATTGGATATCCTGATATATGTGACATAAAAGGATTAATTTTGATTGGTCGAAAATTGAATCCAAAAATTTTCAGTATAATCAAATGTTGATTGGATATCCTGATACATGTGACATAAAAGGATTAATTTTGATTGGTCGAAAATTGAATCCAAAAATTCTTTCTAAGATTGAGAACACTGCAGTTTATTTTTAAATTGTACTATGAACAAATTTTGACAACTGTCAGTGGCAAACTTAAATTAGGAAAGCTCCAATTCAACATTTCCTGAAACAGGTGCAGTAACCCGCCAACCTAGTGGCTCGTCAACCCAAAAAATTAACGGCAGCTTGCATAGAGGATATTCGACAAAGAATGGACAACTCACCTAAAAAGTCTATTGCAAAGGTGTCGCAACAAGTTCAGGTGTCAGTTGGAACATGGGACACCATTTTAAAAAAGGATTTAAAGTTGTATCCATATAAGATTCAAGCAGGACTAGCATTCAAGGACTTACCGAAGTAGATTTCGGTACAAGAATGCAATATTCAATGGTTTTTCGATAAAGTTGTTAATGGTGCGTTTACACGCACATGAATTTAGTGGCGCCAGTACCAACGCCAGTTCAACTTTCGCGCCAGTAAACATTTACATGTTGTACGTAGAAAAATAGTAAATTTTATCGCCAGATTCCATTTCTCTTTTATGGTGGCCTAATCATGCTTGAGACGTGAGTTTATTCGTAGAGCCTTTAAAATAGCTGCAACAGTTGTGGTTGAGGAAATGATTGAGAATTTGCAAAGAAAAAGAAAAGTTAGAAGGAAAGGCCGAATATGGGTAAGAAAATGGAGAGCTCGGAGACAAAATTTGGGTTCATCCGATATGCTCATTTTTTATAGTATTAAACATGAAAAACATACACAAATGTAATATCTGTTGCTGGAAACTGGTGAAAGGGTGTGCAAATTTGTTGCAATCAATATTTCTAATGCTCGCTACTTTTCACTGGCGCATGGAAAAGTTAGAAGGCAACTAACTTTTTGACATTTATGCACCACGAATATACTAACGGCACCATAACGACAACGTTCTCGACATATTCTTTTTACCGATGAGGGTTGGTTCTATCGTTCTGGGTATTTAAATGAACAAAATATGAGAAGGTGGTCCGCAGAACATCCTCATGAATTCGTTGGAACTCCACTATATCCACAAAAAATAGTCTTCTTCATGGTGATGAACTGGCAGAAGGATTTTTTCAACAAGACGTCACACAGATCGTCACACAAATTTCGATACTCAATCGCTTTCTTGGAACAATTGTCGATAACAGAATTATTATTTTTCCAGCAAGATCCCCCAATCTGACTAAACTCCTGGACAAAATTAACGTACCACTTTATTAAACGTAAATAATTTCATTTATGACAACAAAATTAAACTGAATTTCAATTAAAAAATGCAAATTGGTTTTATACAATCATTTTAGGAAGAAGTCAACGAAGCGTGGCCTTATTTTAAATCATCAATCTTTTGTTGAAAATGGATGAGATATGAAAACGACATTCAAAATGAAACATGTTTAAGCAATGGAGAAGCTTTATAATTAAGAGATGGAATGTGATGCTAGTACCTTGTGGGTCCTCCTCTACTTCTAATTACCCCATTCACACGCCTTGGCATGCTGGCAATTAAATTTTTTATTAAATCCTGGGGTTTATTCTCCCATTCTTCAATTACTGCATCTACCAGTTGATTGTGGTTGGCAAGTGGCAGTCTTCGACCTCGGACCTTCCTTTTTAGGTGGTCCCAATAACTTGTCTCGCTGCATGGGGACGAGCATTGTCGTGTATTAATAAAAAAATTGGGACCCACAAAACTAGCAAATGGGATTACATGCTGAAGTACGATATTTCCCAGATAGTATTCTGCATTCATAGCCCGCACATGTATAGGGACCAATTTTGTACGAGCGTCGAAGCAGATCCCTCTCCAAAGCATTACGGAGCCACCACCAAACGGAACCCTTGGAGAAATGATATAATTTGCAAATCTCTCTCCTTGTCTCCGCCAAACACCCTCGCGGCCATCTGGAGATTTTAAGCCAGCCCTTGTTTCGTCAGTGAATAAAACCTTCTTCCAACGTTGATGATTTCTGGCAAAACGTAATCTTTGAATTTTGTGTTTACTGGTGAGTAATGGTTCTTTGGCTGGTCTTCTGCTCTTTAATTCGCTTTCATTTAAACGTCTTCTGGTTGTTTGCGATGATAACTCGTTTTCGACACATTACTAGTGATTGTACTGTTTCTAAATGCGGATTGTATCAGAAAACGGTCATCCCTTCAGTTGGTATATCGTTTCCGCCCTGGACCCTGGGTCTTCGGATGTGAGATCCCGTTTCATTGAATCGTCTAACAATGCGACTAATGCTGGAATGACTTCTTCCTAGTAGATTGGCAACATAACGCATCGAGTATCTCTTACTTAGCAAAGTTATTCTGTACTGCCTCCTCCACCGATAATTTATTTGTTGATTCATTTTCCTACTTTGAAACACTCGTAGATGAACTAGGACACACAAATGTGACACAACCGAAAACACAAGTCAGCTCAATTACTTGTCGTAATCAGCAGTTTCTGAATAGCGTGTAAAGAAAGCAATTATCGTCAAACATGGGTCAAACGGGACTAATTGACAATTACAAGTCTTCTTAGACTTTGCCCATGCCTTCGACTCGGTGTGGCATGATGGACTACTATTCAAGATGATGCGCTTTGGCATAAACCCGAACCTGATCGTCCTAATTCAAGCTTACCTGGTAGAAGCTTTCATATTAAGCGCTTCGGCGAAGTTTCGGTTCGCGTTAATCTGCCGCAGACTGCAGAGCCGCACACAAATGGCGTCTTCGAGTGAATCGGACGAAATGCGAAGCCATTCGTTTTTCCAGAAAGCGAAACCCCCCGCCGACCAACATCTCCGTCGAGGGTGAGCGCCTCCCATGGAGTTCGCAGGTTCGGTATCTGGGACTCATACTCGATACCAAGCTCGTGTTTCGTCAGCACTTTTCGAGCATCATCTCTAAATTCCTCCGGACGAGGGCCGTCCGCTGTCGAATCCTCTGTAGTAAGAGCTCTTTATTGTCGGGGCACCCTGGTTTATGTCTAATGCCCAGATCCACAGGAATTCCACCATTTAATGAGTATGCCATGGCGCTGGCCAGAGGAACCCACGAACGGGCTTCTCGGTCTAAGAACCCGCTCATCAAACACCTTGGGGAGTTCGACCCAGATAGGCCTCCGCCCCGCATAAACACCAGGAAGATACTCGAAGACGCCTAATTATCCTCGGCCAGATGAGCCCACATAATGAGGACTCCTGATCTCCACATTCTCGGCGGCTTAGAACCGCCAAACAACATGCGGCAGAAAGGTTAAAGGACCAATTGGCCCAACCTGAGTACAATCGATGCCTGGACGCGCTTGAAATGTCAGAGGAGGTCCACAGACTACTTGTAAGGCAGTTATAAGTTTGAACGTTATCACTACTTTTGAATATTCTCAAAAGATGTCGGTGGTGCGTTAATTTTGTCCAGGAGTTTATTTTAGACTATTTTCTTTTTCCATATATGAAGGAAAGCGATTTCCAAACCAGATTGCAGAGCTTGGCGCGATGCTATTACGGATTGCTGTGCTGACATAACCTTAGATCATATATATTACATGGATACCGCGTTAGGTTCCCAACTATGTTTCCAACATAGCAGAGACAAATTATATTCTTCATTTTCGTTCTTATTTATGAAGGTCATTATATACCTTGCTTAGTCTGTATCACTCAGGCAATGATTGGCTTAAAATTGCGTGAAATTGAAACAAGTTTAACCGCGAAATTCAAACTGCATAGTGTACGATTTAAGAACATATTTAGATTTTCAAACAATTAACAAATGTGAAATCTGTTTTCTCACATATGTCAAAAAAGTGAATTATAATGCAAAAGTAAAGTAATAATTCGAAGGAAAAACTATTTTCAAATAGTAGTACGAGTCCTGTCAATAAAACGTCCCAGTGACATATGACATGTCCGATATGCGCTTCCCGAACAATCAGGGGTACAGGGAAAGACAATAAATGATTGGCTTAAAATTTCGCGAAATTGAAACACATGCGAGCGCGAAATTCAAACTGCTGTTAGGTAAAGCACGATTTACCAAAGTATAATTTAAAATTTTCTCAATGTTCAATGTTTTTGTGCATTGTATAAATTAATTAATAATAATTATTATTATTATTCCGGATAACGTATACAGGTCTGTAATAATGAGACTAATAAATAGATGGTAATATTTATTGTGGTATATACATGGAAAAATAATACATATAAAAACTTCTATATTACTAAAACAATTGTAAAAATAATATACCGTTATTAGAGCTACGAATATACTTAATATAATATACTATACTATACAAAATGATGTAATTCCTTTATTACTGTTACCATCTCTTTGGCGTATTTGTAGCTCTTGCATTGCTTTCATTTGCTCATTAAGCAACGTTATACTCTCTGGTTGCTTAATTATTAATTCCAACAACTTAGGATGCATTTTTTCTATTTCAGTTTCCTTTCCCACTTTTTTGATAACGTTAACTTTACTTTTTTTCTATACTCTGTCTGTCTATATTTAATATTTAGGTACTTCCAATATTATTTATATTCTGCCGACTTTATTTCACCTGACACCATGTTATGTTATTTAATGAAACATATAGTTTTATAGTATTAACTTTTATTCATATTTCTCTGACAAATATGACATATATCATCAAATGACACATGTGGGAAATAGCCGAGAAAAGAAAAATGCTACGTATCACAAATACTACGCTTGCGCGACTATAGGAGGTACGGAGAATAATAGCGACATTGGAGATGCCTTACTCACGAAAGGAATAATGAGAAAAAGGCATGTTGCACATCTTTGAAACAGTATCGGTTATAAGTTCATATGGTATAGCGGTATCCATGTAATATATATGATCTAAGGACATAACCCCACAACACCTTGTAAATGGATTCGACAGTATGAAGCGTTCGTCTCTGTCTTCAAAATAACACTTTCAGCACCATCTTTAGTAGTTTTATAGGTAACTTTTAAATCTAACTAATAAAATAAGCATTTTCCTTAAAGTTAAACTTTTATACTCATCACGGTGACATACGAACCAACGAACTGTCAAAGTGACGCATTACGGCGGTGCTACCAAACACAGAAAAAAAAATTATGGCCATCTTTAATCAGTAAAGTTTTTGAAGGATCGGTATACTCCACGAGCACACTTTCACGTATGTTATATACTCCCTACTAGTATATCTCTAGAAATTACCTGCAATATAACGTATATATAGGTAGGTTACTTTTTTAGACGGTTAGGTAGGTACTTATTTCTGTCGCTACAACAGAAAGTCGATAGATAGTTGATGATGGTTAACTTCACAGCACGATGATACTCGGTATATTTTACGCCGAAGCGGCACTCGGAATTTACTTGACATACAATTGAAACCAGCCCGGTCGCCTCTCATCCTACGTGGAGAGTACTTCGAGTGCCGTAACGTCTTGGTTTGTTTACCGTCATTATTTCAAAAATGTCCGGGTTCTTCACCGCACGAAAGTGTTTCTATTTATATTGCACGTGCTTCGACGACAGCCGCATCCCAAAAATGTTATACACCGCCTTGCACGTGATGTATGTATCTGTAAGTCTGAAGTGTCGACGCGATGCTCGAATGATTTTTTTTAATCGTGTTTTATTTGTGGGATGAATCTGTAATAATTTTCTAGTTTTGCCCACAACGAACTTACAATAATATTAACTATGTACGTCGTAAAACTTTACGGAATTTATATTGCGGTATTCCGGTGAAAAATACATTAAAAATGTTTTATATGAGGTTGTTCTATTTTTTACATCAAGCCGGGCGATGTAATTTGAAGAGATTTTACGACAGTTCTAATTACTTCTACTGCGTCTTTAAATTTTCTGCTTCATATTTCACGGAGTACGGTCGAGAGAGCCAAATGCCCAAATCATTAAAAACTAGACGCGATAAACAAAAAAGTATGCTATAAAGATATTTAATTAATTAAAAAGTGATATACATAAATATATTGATCATTAATATGTGCTAGAACCTTTCCTCTATTATATCTCATAAATCGTATGATGACGCAAGTCCAAATATAGGCACAGTTCAAGACATATAAAAGGAAGCATTCATTTTAATGTGTGTGTTGTTAATTCTCCTTTTCGTAAGAGAAAAGTGGCCTTTTCCACATTATTCACAGTAAAATAACATCTGATCTGGCTTAATTCCGAATTGTTTGGCACTGAATTGTGGCGTTAGTAGTTAGAAAGGTCCAATTGTCAATTTCCACATAGAAAAAGGATTAATTCTAACTAATTTGACACAGCTTACTTCATACTGCATGCAGCAGATCTTATCTCAGAAAGTTTTATTCCTATTAGCTTCTCGATTGACTACAATATAAGAGATATGGCAGCTATAAAGAATCTTTGTCAATTTGCTGTACAGTAGCGTATGGAGTACCTCAGTGGTCAAATCTACAACGAAGACATTGAAAACCAAAGATGTCAATTTCTTCATTGACGATTTTGAACATATCAACCGCAGAAAGTAGTGTAATGCTCATGGACATTGGAAATATGTACTTAACTTCGTGATATAATAATAATAATATATATTTATTTGTCCAACAGGTAGACCCAATTACAGGATAAAATACAAAAACTTTGTTAAAACTAAATTATACAGGAGTTTATATAACGAAAAGAGACAAACTACAACACGAAAGAGCCAAAATAGACTAATTAGATGTTACAAAAAACAAACAAATAGCATAAAAGAAAAGAGAAAGGGCTTACAAAAAAAGAAAAAAATTAATTTTCAAAAGCCTGCAAAGATGTCCGCAAAGCATTTGTTCGCACTTCTGCACTTGATGCTCACTGGTGCTCTGGTGTTTGTTCTAGCAGCGGCTGGTAAGAAGCTAACAGTTGTTCTTGCCGATGTACGTGGTACAGAAATGGGTATCTTTGAGAGTAGATATGGACAGTCGATCTTATTATGCAGCAGTTTTGCTAAGAATAGAGCACTATTCCTTTTTTTTTACTCTACTTTTTACTCTGAACATACTCCAAATTTGCACCTCGATCCGAGTAGGTACCACTCATTTTATAACATATAAATTTCAGGAATCTTCGGTGAATACGTTTTAGGTTAAATGAATGGCATGAGTAAATTGGAAACCAAATCAGGCTTCCATATTCCATTTTGCTCATAACAAAAGTAAAATATAATTTTTTAACTAACGTTATGTCAGTAAATTCCTGGCAAGTTCCTATTACGAAGCCCAGGGCTTTTGAGGCTGATTTAGATAGCTCATTGATATGAAGGCAAAAGGTCTTGCACATTGTGCGAGTATTGTAAAGCTGACTCTAGCACCTGTGTACTGGAGCAGTTGTAGTAATACACCATTGAAAACTAATTTTTTATGGCTTCCAAACTGTGTTGCATATTGGACCGCCACTTCGTTCTTGTTGTGTAAACATGTTTGTCTTGTTCTTGTTATCATATTACGACGCCATAACTAATATTGCGATATTAGTTACACAGGATGTAGTAAACTGTACCATCATAGGAAAGAGACAACAAAGACGACCACCCAAAACAAACAAGGACAAAATTGAATTTCCTCATCTGCTGAAAAGAAACCAAGCCCACACATACAGGGAATGGCCTCTATCCATAAGAAGAAGATAATGAAGAAGAATGTGAAACAGCATCCTCAGTGTCATAATTCTTTTCACACATTTCAAAATTGGATCCAGTGTAATGATCAGGCGATGCATGCAAGTCACCAGCTATGAGGAATGTCCCCAGAAACATTCGATTTACATTCAAAAAGTGCAAAGGCTAATTTCAGCTAATTATTACAACAGAATTCAATTTCCAATGGCACTTGAAGAAAATTGGTGACAATCCATCCAAGATTTTGTAGGTGTTTATTATGCACAAGTGAGGAGACGTTTTACAAGAGATGTCACATTTCGAACAAAGAAAATTCGTTTGTCGTTCACGGATTACATCGCCAATTGAAATTTTCCTTCAATATTTCTGCTCAGATTATTGACTATTATATAGCAGGACCATATTTATTGTCTGCATGATGCGACAAGGTTGTGTCTAACATTTTTCTGAAACCTAGCCTAGAATTCCTGGAAAATTTCCCATTAAATATTCGATGAAATATTATTTTCCAGCATAATGCTGCACCAGTTCACTTCACATTAATTTGCCGAAATTATCTAAATACCAATTTCCAAACAGATAAATCAGAAAAGATGGATTGAACTCTTGGCCTGCACATTTACCAAATATGACTCCTCTAATCTCAATCAAATTGAAGTAGCCCTGGGGACAATTGAGCTTCCATCAAATGGACTTCTAGTTCTCTGCCTTCTTTCGTCAATACCAAAGGTAAAATTGTAAGCCCAAATTAGTAGATCGTCAGCTCGCACACCCCCACAAAAGACCATAAATAAAGAATGGCATCATAAACTATTGTCTAGATTCACCAAGAGACGTATGTAGACCCACGGACTTTAGTTATGTCCGGTATTTAGCGGTACAGCCTGCGCTCCTGTCACCATGTCCGTTTTATCGTAAAGGGAATAGTGACAGGAGCACAGGCTGTACCGCTAGATACCGGACATAACCAATGTCCGTGATGGTACATTAGGTTTAAGAAATAGTAAAGGAAGCTGCTTACAACAAAAACCAATTTATTTGGCTGGCATTCGACAGTATACGACAAGGATTGGTAAATCTCTGCAGCTACTGCAATAAAATAACTCAAACTTTATAACAACAATAACATAACTGTCAAAGTACATACTTCTGTAACTGTCTGCAAACTGAAATGATTAAACATTAAAATAGAACAAACTTTTAATTTAGAATAGAGCATCCATATGGCACAGGTTTCGGGTAACACATCATCTTAAACACAATTAAATTCTCTTTACGACAGTACCATACATGTTGAGCTCAGATCATTAAAAGACAATTAACCAACTCAATCTAGTAAGTTGGAAATAAAACAATTCAATACATAGTGCGCAGCAAGTGTATTGTAAAACGAATTTAATAGCTTTTAGAAGGATGTATCACTCAACCGCTATTTCTAATGTTCATAGCGGAAAGGATAGCCCTACTTTTGGAAGGGATAACGTGTTTCCCTAGAAAATAAATTATATATAATCTCTTCTTTTTCAGGATATTTTGGAAAATATTTAAACAAATACAACGGCTCCTACATCCCACCGGGTTGGAGGGAATGGGGCGGCCTCATCATGAATTCAAAATACTACAATTACTCCATAAACATGAATGGAAAGAAGATCAAACACGGGTTCGATTACCACAAGGTAAGTCAACGATCTACGTACACTTATTAATTTAACCAATTCAATCTTATTTTTTTTCTGTACGCATCTGTGTCAGTGTGTGCGCTCTAAGATAATTATTACCGTCATGCCATCATTGTTTACAACAAGACGCAATTCATTATCGTGCAATAACAATTAGATTACGCCAAGTAGAATAAGAAGACAACAGGGAGGGGAGAAAAATTTTACTTTAATTTTAATTTACGATCATAACAAGACCGACAAGTTGAACCGCTCTAAATAATTATCGTGCGGCTAACACTCGCTCGCCTTTGTACAACCAGTTTGACGGATATGAAAACGAAATGAAAGTTGATACATACGTCGGCCGGCCAAGTGGACGGATAGGCTCGATGGCGGTTGGATAAATGACGCCGACAAGCGTGTAATTTCGCTGCGATCGGACGACACTTTCTGAATTACGAGAAAGATAATACGATCCGTTTATTTATTATGGTTTTGTTTGTTGTTGCCACTACGAATATCTATCGGTTACAGAAGAGTGCGGGAGAGAGAGAGAGTACAAGAGTTTGTTGTCTGTTGTGGGTTTGATGAGGCCTTTTCAATCAACTGTTATGGATTGCTGTTTTGGAATTAAATTAATCGCTCTGTTATCAGTATTAAAGTGTCAGCTGGAAAACAAATGGTGCAGGAGATATTCGAGTTTTAAATACATATGATTCTAGTCGAATCGTTCATATTTTTATTGTTAGATCGAAAAATCTTGATTCATTATAAGAATATGATGTTACGAAACAATCCATCCAAGTGTTCGGTAAATAAATTTTTGTTTGTCTTATCTTTTTCAATCAGTAACTGCATTTGTGGACTTTCATTCTTCTATCCACTACATGTACTTGCTGGTGAGATTGCGACTAGCTGAAGACAAGGAGCACCCGTTCTAAGAAAAAGCAAACACACAAAGTGCTCTTTAAGAATGAGGCGGATTCTATTGCAGTATTAAGTGAAGAACATAAGAATCAGAATTGGCTTCAACCACCAGTGACCATTTCTTATTTATGATCACATAAAATCATTGATTCGTCAAAGAAATAGAAACAGAAGAGAGGTACCTTCATGTCAAACTACAAGAAGGTAGATAATAAAACCATAACTTGTAAGAAAGTATGAAAATCTTCCTCAGAGTTTTCAATCCTTGGAGACACTTTTGACAAAATTGCTATAGAGAGAATGTATAGAACAACTTGAGGCAAAGTTTTATTTTGATAATAGATTAAACGCAGAACATCTAAGAGTAGAATCTTTAGACATCCCCAACGACGTGATTGTTATCCCCAACAATCATTTATCTGGAAAATAAATACCTAAATGCAAGCCTATATGGAGCAAATTTATTTATCCAAAATCGTCCATTTTATACAAGTTTGAGTCTAATTTGATTGAGGCTCTATTCTAATATAATTTTGACATCAGAATGAGAGGACAAGAAACTTTATAATCTTCTCGCAAAATTGGAGGCAGCAACTACAGTTGACTCCCTAAATCAACCTCTCTTTA
This sequence comes from Popillia japonica, assembly GCA_004785975.1. Classification (NCBI taxonomy): domain Eukaryota; kingdom Metazoa; phylum Arthropoda; class Insecta; order Coleoptera; family Scarabaeidae; genus Popillia; species Popillia japonica. Next base: position 25,484 of record SMLS01064514.1, read on the forward strand.
ATTTGAATTTTTCTCTAAATCGAATTCGTAATTTGATATGTTTAACTAAATGGTAATTCATTTGTAAACGCCCTTCTCTAATTCGTATTTTTAATTCGAACTCTCCTTTAACTGAATCAAAAAATGCGACATTTCATGGCGATATTAAGCCAGTTTTCTTCTCTCTAAATCGAACATCAGTTTAATTCAACTACAATTAATATCAAATTTCACTTCGGACGTGAATTTGATTCACAATTGGTACACAGCAGTTACACACAAGTAGTGCTGCTTCAAGGGAGTTAAATCGCTTGGACTGGATTATTACAGTAATGAGAAAGCATGGATGACTACACACATTTTTGACAAATGATTGCTACATCTGGATCAAAAATTCGCAAGCCAGAATCGCAAGATTTTATTGTTTCTGGATAATTGTACAAGCCATCCAAAACACATACAGGCACGAGTAAAATTCATATCCTTGCAATATTTTCCAGCAAACACAACTTCCGTTTTACAGCCCATGAACATGGGTACTATAAAAATCGTGAAGGTTTTTTACAGAAAAAAGATTTTGTTACGCATTATATCCATGTTTGAATAAAATAACAAACTACCTATAATAAATCTGTTAGACTGCGTACGGATAACATTTAAAACTTGGGATTGTGTAACACAGGATACAATAAACAATTGTTTCCGAAAATCTGGCTGGCTTGGACGAAATTCATATTGGGACGATGAAGATTTACTACCCTTATCAGAATTACAAAAGGATATTGTAAAGGAGTGTGATGAATCAGAATATTTATGGAATCGACTTTTGGAATTGGGTATGGAGGTGCAAGGAGAATGTGTCCAAGAGTATGTTGGTGTTGACGATAAAGTAATGGTTAGCGATACTCCTACTGATGCAGAGATTTTGGACAGCATACAAATGTCACTGAAAATCTGGATTTGAGCAGTTCGGAAGAAGAAAACATGGATCACACTTCAACAAATCTATAGCTGTTTTGAAACAACTGAAAATTTGGGACTTTTCTATACCTCAGTAATTAAATGTTTTAACATTACTTATAACTGTATTCGAAGTGTATGTTATAAGATTCTGCTTTTTCTTTTTATTATATGTACATATTACACATTAAATATCATTTTTTATTTCACTTCCTTTAATTCAAACTTTCTTTAATTTGAACAACTTGGAATACTGCATGAGAATTCGATATAGAGAGAGTCAACTGTACTTGATTTCAAAAACCAACGCCTTCAAACTAGCCATCTCACCCTAAGACACCATCCCATCTATTTTGCGAATTTAAAATTGAAGACCTTGATGGGCACTAGAATGTAGATCTTGTCAGGCTAGTTGGTAGATATGATGAAAAGATCCTGTGTGGGTTTCAAATCCAAGCAAATCATGTTATGAATCAAACTATGGTACAACATTGGATCTAAGGCGATTTGAAGATCATGAAAGAATTGGTCCCACTATCTGTGGTAGTCAACTTCAAATTTATGAAGAAATTACTTTGGTTTGGCAGTCAACAGGAGTTGGTTTATTTATGCTGCAAAAACTCTAAATAGGAAGGAGAAGCTATTTAATCGCAGAGACCTACACCTTCTAACTAGTCACGTCACCAACTTTGGGAGGAGTAAGCAATAAGAAACCAAATCAGCAAACAAAAAATTCAAATATTTTGGAGTAAAAATAATTCTTTTGGACAATAAATTAATTTCTCAAGATATGTTCAAAAAGTAAACACCAAAGTCACAATCCAAAAACATAAAACATAAAAAACATAATACACTTTTGACCTCATCTGGCAATGCGTTGTAAGCTCTTATTTTGCTCAAATGATGAAAATCTGAAAAATTAAAGGAAGATCAACTGTGCTGTCAGAGAAAGGGAAAAATGATGTAGGAGGACAAAAATTCTCATATAGTACTTCGATTGGAA
>SMLS01064517.1:0-25320 GCA_004785975.1 Popillia japonica
CTTATTCCTGTTGGTAAACTGGTATTAGATCGCAATCCTGCTAATTACTTTGCCGAAGTAGAACAAATCGCTTTTAGTCCTGCACATATGATTCCGGGTATTGAACCGTCCCCTGATAAGATGTTACTTGGTCGCTTATTCTCATATGGTGATACACATAGACATCGACTAGGTGGCAATTATTTACAGTTGCCTGTAAACTGTCCATACAAAGTACGCAGTTATCAACGAGATGGACCACAAGCAATTAATAACCAGGGTGGTGCTCCTAATTATCATCCAAACAGTTTTGCTGGTCCAGAAAACGATCCTAGAGCTAAAGTTTTATCTCCACCTTTCCATGTAAGTGGTGAAGCAAAACGTTATGACACAGGTGACGAGGATAACTACTCTCAGCCCAATGTTTTCTACAATAAAACGCTTAAAGATGACGAAAGGAAAAGATTGATAGCAAACATTGTTGGAAGTTTGTCCGGTGCTGCTGATTTTATTCAAAAGCGTGCTGTTGAAGTTTTCTCAAAGGTAGATTCTTCATTTGGGAAAAGAATTGCAGAAGGACTCCACACACAGAGCCGACCACAAGCTAATTTGTAACTTGCTATCCGTAAATTGTTATCGAAACTTATTTTTATATACATATTGTTATCTTTTTGGGTATTTTGTCTACATTTGAATAAATTTTTATACCTAGTAAGTAGTTTACCTATGTTTTCTTCTCGAAGTGTCTATCAACACTCCCTTCTCCCTCTATGTGTAATCTTTTTTCTTTTAGTTGATAAAACTTAATAACACTTGTATATAAACTTGACAAGCAGCTTCTTAAGAATAATATTTCTGTCACGTACATAGGTGTTTTTCACTATTTGCAGGGTTTTTCGAAATGTATCGTCTTCTTTTCGACACAGAACAAAATCTAAACAAAATATTGTTACGTATGTTGTAAACTAAGTTACTAAAATTACTTCAGGAATGGATTGGATCGTCAACCAGACGAAAGTATGTCAGTAGTTTATTTGTTCTGAATTTTCCATATAGGTACAGGTTATGGAGAATTCGGAATAAAAATGCAAAATTCGTAGAATACAGGCAAAAGTAACCTCTTAATAATAAGACCAGTATTAACTTAACCAAACATACTTGAAATTTTTGATGAAACATCTTTTAAAGCATGTGTTGTATTATGGAAGGCTATCGATAAACAAATACTCCTATATATAAATTACTATATATAAATTAATTCAGAAACGAAGCTATTTCGGGCTGAGAAGTGTGCCACTTCCAAAATTGAAATGGTTCTGCTTTAGATGCAGAGTGTGATTTCCTCGTTAAAGTCCTCTAAGTATTTATGTAGCCATACTGCTCAAACGAATTGGCGAATATTTGCTAAAAATGACATAAACAGTAATTGACTCCGACAAATATGTTTCAATTATACCTACATATATTTATATATGTAAGTGTTAAGTTCTAATGTTAGATTTAAATGTGTTTTTGTATGTTTTCAAACGTCATTCTGGAGTATAATTTCCTGCAGTAGTCATTACGGTACTCTAGCGGAACCACTAGCTTAAAAAAGCATACACCCGTTAAAATGAACATAGCAATTTATTGGCCAAATATTTGTAAATAGTCAAGGGGTAACATACATCAGATTTTTGAAAATGGTATAACGCAACACTATAGCCTTGCAAGTAGTAAGTGTTGAACAGATTTAAAGAATACTAATATTATTAGAAGTCCAAATACACCTAATCCTATTAAAACAATGCTTAGTAAACGTTTATTTTTTTGGCAATTCTAGAAATTATTTGAGAAGTGTGTAATACAGAAGACAGTTATGTGAATAAATATGTATGTAAGTACATATGTATTAGGCATCCCATATTTTTCTCAAATAGGTAAATTATTTTTATTCTATATACAACTCTAATACTTTAGTGATCCGCCATTAGCTCTTAAAAAGAGTTTCTACGTTTTGGCCGCAATGGCTGAAAATTGACACCGATTCATTGAGGATTTGTTGGCGAAATTGCTGTTTTCAGCAACCAATGTTGATGCGACCTTCTTTTTTAGTATATGCCATAAATTTTCTATACGTAATAACTCTGAAGACTGTGTTAGCCAGTCCAAGAATTGTACTTTATGTTCTAAGGATGTTTATTGTTGTCGCCCTGCGACATGGAGCGTTATCTTGTTGGAAAAATTGGTCCAATATTATCGTTCTCATATAACATCAGTCCCGACAGTTAGAGGACCTTCTCCAGCATCTGGACATACTGCCAACGCCTGATTTCGACCTGCAGCCTGGTACCATGATGCTATAAACATTGTTATTAGCACAATACATTCCGAGTGATATTGCACTTCAGATCGTCCGAAAAGCTCCAACACAATTAGAGAATAAAACAAATATAATTAAAAAAGATATTTACAATAATAACGTTATATATCTGCTTTTGCAGGGAATCATCCAAGAAGATAAGGAGGAATGGCCTGTTTTTGACTTATTTTAAATTTTTAGCAAGACATTGTAGTTGAGTATACCTTATTTAAACTGCGCATGTAACAGCATGTAATCACACACTGCGGACTAATTACTATCTACAATTTGGACATGCTGTGTCGTGGTTAACTTAAATTGTTATATACATATATAGATAGCTATAGATTTGTATATTGCCGGAACTCGCATAAATGGAATCTAGCGAGATATTGACAATATACTCAAATCAAAGTATCGTTTTACTAACGATATTGTCGAAAAACTTAATAAGCAAACATAGTCTACCAGATAGTTTCCTACGTAGAGATAAATAAAACACAATTGATTGAAAAATAAATTATACTAATTTCAATAAAATTAATTGTTTTTTGGTTATATTTAATACAAGCAAATAGGATTATTTTTGATAGGTAATTGCCTAATACTTATATGTATATATATTTACATAAGTATCTAATAAATTGTAAACACTATTGTGTGAGCAGCGCGAAGACGTTGTTTCTTTCTTATATATGTATATATACATACATATATTTAAATATCAACATTGCTAGTTTGTATTTTACATATAAAGTTGCCTATATTGTTGTATTTAAGACTGCTAAAATAGTTTTTATAGAAATTTTATAATAGTTTATTCCAGCATTTGTATTTATCCGGTTATGGAAAATAAAATTAGCCAAACTCGTTCAGAGAAGGTCATACGATTTACATTTACCACCATATCGTAGCTTCATATTGTAATATTACTTTGTTTTCACGTGATATCTAGATGTTTATTATTTTGTGTTATTCGTACTAATTACAAATGGTAAGTAACATTTCATGTATATATCACTTATTATTTTATTACTGCTGTTAGGGATATTATTATTCAATATAAGAAGGAACCTAGAAAGGAAGAGCAACAAAATTGACAGAAAAAGAAAAAGTTTAAATGATCATGCTAGAAAATGAATCAAATCTGACACAAATTTGTAATTTTTTACAGCCAACAATGGTAACTTTGTTATTTGAAATTATTAATCGATTCTGTGTGCAAATCTTTACAAAAAGAATCTTGACATTTATTAGTTTTTCCACGCAGAGAAACAGATTTTGGAAATTCTTGTATTATAATTCTTGTAACGTATTCGGGCGTTAGGAAATGACGTAACCAAAATTATTGTATGGCAACGTCTAAATGTATACCTATATAAAAATATTTTAAGTTTATTTACACGACACTAAACTCAATTATCAAGAAACACAATGCACATATTCATAGTTCTTTAGCGATTGTTGAAAACCCTTGATGTAAAATGTTCAAATTAACCTATAATTTTTTCTTCCAATGTGTTCACACGCTTTTCTGTACCTTTAAATTACACTCTACAAAATAGTTTCAAAATTCGTTTGTGAGCACTATCGTTAAATTTATCTAAATGTCTAATCCTCTAATACGAATTATGATTGCGAGCATACCTATATGCTTAAACTGTTTGTTGTTCGAAACTGCAGCGTACGTTTTCAAAAACTTCTCTTTGAATTCCACGACAGGTTGTCGTAATCCTGTGACGAAGTTCTTAATGTTCAGGTCGAAAGGTAAGTGCAACAGACTTTAGGTAAACCGTAAAATCTGACGATCTCGTTGGCGATTCTATAGGTCCCCTCCGTCGTATCCATTAATTCGGAAATAGATTGTCTATATAACCACTGCCGTACTGCAAGAACACAGTGAGGAGAAGCTCCATCATGTTGAAAATGTAATTCATCCTGATCAAGTAGGAGATTGGCATCTTTATCCAGTTGATTTTCGAAAGAGTCAGTAATAAATAGCTACGTTTACACAGACAACTTAGTACGACAACTAAGGACCATATAGAAACTATATTAGCACAAATGATTTCGTACGATCGGTGTAAACACTTGCGTACCAAATTACTTCGGTCCTGTGCTCACAAGAAAAGCGAACCAAATATAGTTCAGAACTGAACCAACGTTAACAGTGTAAACGCACCTGGACTTGACCAAACGACCAAACGTAAACATGTCATCTGCTGATCATGTGATTATTTGTAGTTGTTATGTTTTTTCCATCCGCATATTTATATTTCACTGTTCCAGAATGGTTCGAAATTCCAAACATTGGGTAATCGTTGTAAACACAGTGGGCTAAACCTTCGAACCAACGGCCGAGTTATCGAATTATGCCTCCCACTTTAGGTCCGTCGAACCGAACTATATGCTTGCGGTGTAAACGTAACCATTGGATGAATATTATTTTCTAGCATATCGCGATATGCTGCGCCATTCAGATTTTCATTCAAAAGCAATGGCTCAATTACTTGATCCCCCAAGATACCTACCCACACATTAATCTTTTTCAGGGGTATTGGGTATCTCCTTCTACGAGCGGATGAGGGTCTGCGTTACTCCAATATCAACGATTAGGTGTATTTACGAACCCATATAAATAAAAAATACATTCATCACTGAAACAGATATTTTGTTGTTGTTGTTTGATTTATACCGAAATGACCCAACAGTTCTACTTGTAATCTATAAATCATTTTGGTTATTTTATTTAAATAAGTTTGGATTGATAACACTAAATACTAATTTATACTAAACCAACAGATAATATATTTTCGAACGAAGAGCACCGGAAGAAAAAATGATATATCCGCTTTTTATGCTGTGGCCTGTTTTTCGTTTATAGCATTACTTTTTAGTAGTTTTCTGTAGCGAATTTAATCAACGAATGCAAAACGACACCAAAACGTACCAAAAACATGCATTTTTATAATTTTTTTTTCGTTTTCTTTTTAATTTTCTTTGCAAAAGATTAACTGTGAAAGAAAAATTTAAACATTGAATATTGGTTTTGGTTCCGACGCTCCTAAAACTAAGAACAAAACAAACCAAAAGATTTTCTTAAAAATTTCGAAAACGAATCGATCAATTTCAAAAAACTAAACGCCAAAATGAAGTGTTTCAAAAGACTATTAAACTGAAGTATTACCGATACCCCCCTTTCCATTTAAGATGTTTAAGGGGGTAGCTCCAGGGAGTAGGGTGTTCAAGTAGGCAAGCCTATTCTTATATCAAAAGTTGTCGATAATACTTCTTACGTGTTTTACAAAATTTTTCATAATTTTCTAGATTTCCACCTACCTTGGGAACTTTTCAAATGAACACCCTGTATATTGTTGATTTGTGGTCAAAGCGACTACAGTGGTTTCACACCTGTACACATATCGTCACTCTAACGTAAAACAGCACTAATTTTACCAGTGGAACACGTGCAATTCTTGTTCGGTGTTAGTGCTCAGTCGAGAGGAATAGCAAGCATTGATTTCGTATATTTTTAGCGCGCACTAAATGGTCGAGTGGAATACTCGGCGTTTCGATACATGTATCACAAACTGTAATAAACATTTTTGTTAAAAGATGTTAAAATAATTTTATATTAAAAGTTAGTATCCTATAATTTCAAACTATATTTATGCTTACAGCTGAGGAGTCACAGAAATATTTCTAAAGTGCAATGGCGGAACGCGGTCAAGGATTCAAGTACCAACTCAGCGTCACTGCATATTTGGCATCGTTGCTATCAAAAACTGAAACCGTAAAGGATTATCATATCTTTTATGAAAGAGACGAAGTTGCTCCATTTGATGATATAGTACTGGCGGTCAACTATACTGATTCTAATGATTTTTTTTTGTATCTTGTCCAAGTAAAATCTGGCAAAGATAACCTTGATGTAAAGAAATATCTGGATGGGTACAATAAAATTACGAAAAATAAGCTTTGGAAGTTTTTGGAAATTAATGGAAAAATTGCAGAAGATAATGTTCAGTTTTGGTACATTACTTCTAAATCTATCGCACGTGATATTGTCTTTAAAGAGGATTTTGAAACCGTAAATTTATATATTCCAAAGCACTCATGCAGCAATAATAAATTCATATTTTGTAAGAATGCTTATGGTATATGTTAAGCACATGAAAATAAAATTAGCCAGTGTAAACAATTCTTCAGTAATTTTTACATATTTTTGAATCAACCTGGAACAAAGAGTATTGCAAATAAGCTGAAAGGCATCTGGTCATTGAACGATCCTTCACAAGTGATAGAATACCTCGATAAATATTTTACGAAAAACAGAAAAGAGAATTTAGGAAAAACAATTTTTGAACATGAACTTTTAAGAATTCGTTTTTCCAATTATATTGTAACACATACAAAGGTACTTCCATTTAGAGAAAAACCTGCTAATGCATGGAATGATCTAACGCTATCGAACGATGTTACTATTGTGAAAAATGAGTTAGATATTGAAACATATTTATTTGGATGTATTTTGCAGATACTTGGTAGTATAATCAGTATTGGTCAATGGAACAGCTTTGCTAATAACGAAGGAAAATTAGATAATGATATTAAAACAAAATTTATTTCTAAATCACTCAAACCAGAGACCTTAAAAGATCTAGTTATCTATTTCTGGGTACAAGGTAAAGTCCCTCTTATTTTAAAAGCGGATAACGTCCTTCCAGTATTAAACGAATTCTCTCATTTAAAACAACACTACATAATAATAGATTCCGATCCAAGCAAAAGATACAATGAAATGAAAAGTTACAATTTCACTGTTATTAAAGATCTACGGGAAGCAGATGCCTATCAACTTCTACAATCCATTTCAGTATCAATACAAGGAAGACATCCTATTTCTTTGTATACCACTAGCAACTACGATAAAAGGCTAATGGAAGCTCTTACTTGTCTAGATATTATGAAATTGATGAAACCTAGAAAAGCTTATCTAAGGAAAGATTGTTTAAAAGGTAATAATTATATGTTATTTATAGTGGAAACCACAAATCCAGAGATCCAAACTTATAAAAACTGTGAACCTGTAGGGGAAAATATTTTAATATACTGTCGACCTAATGAAAGTGATGAGTATTGTCAAAAATTCAAAAAAGATCTGAGATTTAAAAGTTATAACATTTATCGTTTATGTTTGAAAGATAACAAACTATTAGTAAATAAACCTTACAAAGATAACTCAGATGATGAACTGAAATGGTTCTTCGTTGATGAGCATGGTGAAAGTGTGTATAAAGTAGATGAAGATAATGTAGTGCCAGTCATTGGAGAGGTAATGAGTACAACATGCTCAAAGTATGTAAGTCGATATTTGCGTAAGTGCAATATTACCGAAAAACCGAATAGGAGCTTATTAGACAACAAAAATGCTGTCTCGATTGTAGAGTACACAGGACCACCATTTTCAGAAATTGAGTTTTTAAGACAAATGACTGATAAAATGTGTGTGGTAGTTGGAGAACCAGGTATGGGGAAAACAACATTACTGCAGTCTTTATTCCGAAATTGTGAACCACAGTATTACGTGTTGTTTTGTGATTTAACTAGATATCAAGTAGATATGTACGATAATAGACGAAAATCATTTGAAGATCCAATAAAGTTCTTGTGTAGTAAACATAAGTCTTTACCGTATAATCACTTCATAAAGGAATTATGCAGAGATCAGAAACGAGTAATACTAATACTCGATTCGTTTGATGAAGTAATCGGGACATGCAAAGAACAAGTACTAGAATTAATAACGAAACTTAATGAAGATACTAATTTATACAAAATTATCATTGCTTCAAGATTACTAACTGTCAACTTATTGAGCGACCAATTTAATGTTCATATTGCTAAAGTAGAAGGTTTTAGTAAGATTCACAATGGTCACTACATCGAAAATTGGGGTTTCGATAATAACGCCCTACAGGGAATGCCAGCAGAATTTCTCGCAAGTCCATTACATTTAAATATTTTGCGGACGATTTCTGAGAATGATATAAATTTCAAGATTTTGAATAGATGGACCCTCTACAAGAGTATAGTAGAGTTGAAAATGAAACTTTTCTGTCGACGAACGAATGCACATATACTTGACGACAGTGAAAAAGAAATTATCTTAATGTATCACTGGAAATCAGCTTTAAAAGTAATATTTGGTAAAAATAAAGTAACACAAAAGCTATGTCGTAAGAAACAAGCGAAATTTGCCAATTCTGCACGGTTAGGAATGATTACATGCTATGATGAGAATGGAGAGCCAATATTTGTTCACCATACATTTGCTGAATTTTTTGTTGCTCAATGGTTGGTCGAAAATATTGACGATGAAGATGCGAAATATATTTACAATGAAATGTTAGATAATCGTACTTTCAATATTTTGGATATCCATTGTGAACAATTTTCGCTGCATAAAGCGGTCATGGACGGAAAATTAATAGAAGTGCAGAATCTGTGCAAGAAAAATAAACACCTCCTAATGGAAACAGACGGTATTGGAAGAACGGCCCTTCATATAGCAGCAATTTATTGTAACTTGACATTTAAGCCGGACATTAAATTACTAGAAACAATCATTCAATATATGCGTGGAGAAGGCTACCACTTATATTCACGTGATATATTATTAAATTGGGCCTGGATTGATTACTGCCGAAAAAATTCACAGTTTAATGTCGATATACTCTTTAACGAGTCACTTATAATTCTAGAAGCCTATTGGGGTTATTATGCGTCTGAACTTAAGAATTTAAACACTTATTCTTTGCAGTGCTGCAAAAACACTTATTTTAACGAAAGATACAACAATGCTGTCAAAATTCCTTCATTTAGTATTATTATTATATATTAGTATTACGATAACCAGGATTTTATAACTTTTACGTAACTTATGCTTATGTTCAGAGGATACCACTGTTATACTGCCAAAATATTTTGAATTGATTGAATTGGGTCTCACACCTTTACATCTATGTTGTATTTATGCTAATATAAATATAGTAACTTCGTGTGTTAAAAGTGGGTATAACGTAAACGCTACGGATGCCTTTGGTTATACACCATTGTATTATAGTGTTTGTAATCAGCAACGTGATATCGTAGAATTATTATTAGGGAAAGGTGCAGATGCAAAGTTACAACCAAATGGCAAGATTTACATTAATATTTTCCAAATGAGTTTAAAGATCAAAAACAAAAATATCACAAAGATGTTAGTAGAAAAAATAGGGGTAAACCATAGAGGTAGATTTGGTTTAACATCGCTTCATGATGCTATAAAGTTTGGACATATAGAAGTTGTGGAAATGCTACTGAACTGTAATGCAAACTTAAATATCGCAGATAATCGAGGAGATACGCCTCTACACTATGCAATTAATGAACAACGTAAGCCAAGGCCATATTAACGTAAATGCTAACAACGATAATCTTTTGACGCCACTTTTTCTTGCTGCAAAACTGAATGATATAGAAATTATAAAAATACTATTGCACCAGAATGCAGATATAAATATAATACTGGAAGGTACTGTACCACTCAACCTAGCAATAAGATCTCAAAGGAAAGATATTGTTGAAGCTATATTGAAATTTGGACCTAATGTAAATATTGATACATCTAGTGATGGTACTCCACTTCAGTGCGCTGTTAGAAAGGGAAATATAGAGATTGCCGAGATATTATTACACAGCGGCGCAAATGTTAACTATGTAAATGCACGTGGCTCTTTACCGTATTTTACGTTTACGAGAGAAGAAACCGACAAATATTCTAACCAGATATTAACGAATTATTTGTCTGACGTAAATTTTACAGGTGCATACGGTGAAATTCGAAGCTATAAAAACGAGTAATATGAACTTGGTCAAATTATTGTTGCGATATGGCGCTAATCTACATATTACAAATAAATTTGGATTTACACCTTTGTTAGCAGCTGTAGAAAGTGAAAAGATAGATATAGTCAAGATACTTGTGGAAAATGGTGACGTAAATTTTAAAACCAAATATGATATGACTCCTCTCTATTTGGCTGCATTAAAAAGAAACGCATATATAATTACACTATTATTCAAATATGGAGCCAATGTCAATATTACAACGTCCGCAAATATGTTACTAGCTAAAGCTAAGAAAAATGGATATCTCTATGCTGCTCTGTGGCTTCTGGAATTCTGTACAACGTACTCTCCGTGTCCAACCTATAATTTCACCTGCCCTAATAAAGTTATACACCTTATCCAAACTGTAGAAAGGCAGATAGACATTAATCTACTAAGTGAAATCGATAACACGTGAAACAAGCAATAATGAACTCCTTGAAGTACTATTGCGATATCGAACAAATATTGCAAGTCCAAATAGAATGAAATTGTTATTATTTTTATTATTAAAACACTTGTATATTACTTATTACATAGCTTTATTGAATACCCTTAGTAGGTTACATTCGACTTCTCTAACTCTACCGTCACTAACTAACTATATCTAAGTATATGTCAAATGACCTAATGTAACATCCTCTCTCTTACACATAAAATATAATGTTTTAAAACTTACAGATTAGTCTCATAAATGTTTTGGATATAACTTATTGTCTATATCTGACAGGCTTGACAATTACCCTGCCTGATCTAGTTTTTATAGAGGTTTGAGACTCAGTTATTATCTCAGTAGTAGGAGTGTCGTAATTATTAGCATCATTGGTTGCAAAAGAGTTATGGGCGTTATTAGACTGATTAGTAATGTCTTCGTATTCAGCTTGTGCATTGTTCTCTAAAATAAATGGATTCGGTGAAGGTTTTAGAAAAGATGAATTTCGCCTATAGATGTTTCCTAAATGATCTTTTACAATATATGAACGAGGACTGTCGGTTTTCTCCATTACTTGTGCTGGTACCCAATGCTTCTCTTTTTTCAATATTATGCTATCTCCTTCCTTAAATGTAGGTCTGGCATGTGCTTGTTTGTCATAGTGATGTTTTGCCTTCATTCTTTTATTTTCTAGTTTCCTTATATCTATTTCTGGTGGTTTTGTTAAAACATTTTGTGTAGCTGGTAACGTTGTTCGCAACAATCTATTGTTTAGTAATTCAGATGGTGAAAAATTTACACCTGTAAGCGGCGTACATCTATACTCTAAAAGTGCCTTTTGTATATCGCTTCCTGTTTCATTGCATTTTCTTAGAATGTTTTTACATATACCTACCGCTCGTTCTGCTAAACCGTTTGATTGAGGGTATTTTGGGCTGGATGTAATCAAATCAAAATCCCAATCTTTTGCAAAAGTTTTAAATTCGAGACTATTAAATGGTACATTATCAGAAACAAAAATTGTAGGTATTCCATGTGTTGCAAATATAACTTTTAGTTTACTGATAACTTCTGTAGTTGATTTGAAAGAAATTTTTACTAACTCAATCCAATTGCTATAATAGTCGACAACGGTTAGGTAATCGACTGCTCCAAATGTTAATATATCGGCAGCAATTTTGTAAAATGGTATATTGGGCCTTGTATGTTGTAGTAAAGGGTCCTTAGGTGGCTTTCTACTGAACTTTAAACATACTATACATTTTGAAATAAATTCAGTGACATCTTTTGTTAAACTCGGCCAATAAAATATTTTCCTGGCCCTGGCTTTACACTTTTCAATACCTAAATGAGAAGTGTTATGTAATTTCTGTAACATAAGTTGTCTGAGCTTTTCTGGAACAATAATTTTGTCACCAAAAAAGACAAGTCCATTATGTATTCTTAAATTGTCTTTAATTTTACTAAAAGCAATTAACTGCTCATTATTGTCAATGCAATTTATATGTTTAGGCCAACGCTCGCAACAAAATTGTTTAACTTTCAACAAAACTGGATCTCTTGCAGTTTCAGTTTTTAACAAATCCAAATTACGTTCTGAAATTGGCAAATCTAAATTCAAACAGTGGACTGCAACTATATTTTCATCTTTTATGTTACTTTTATTTTCCATAAAAGATCTTGATAGTAAGTCAGCAATATACATTCTACTACCGGGTAAATATTCTATATCGAAATTATACTTAATTAGTTTTAATTTTAGCTTTTGTAATCTTCCACTAACTTTATAAAAATCCTTGTTACAAATAGATACAAGCGGTTTGTGATCTGTTTTGACTAATATTCTACGGCCATATATAAAATTATGGAATTTATTTAACGTAAAACAAATGCTGAGCAATTCCTTGTCGATTTGTGGATATCGAACTTCGGTTTCTGTTAAACTGCGTGAACAAAAAGCCACAGGCTGTCCACCTTGTAATAAACAACCACCTATTCCGTATTGACTCGCATCAGTCTGTATCTCAATTGGAATACGAGCATCAAAAATTTTTAAATTAGGAATTTCAGTTATTAATTTTTTAATTACATTAAATGCTGATGAGTGATCTTTGGTCCAACACCACAGATTATTATTTCTTAGTAAACTTCTGAAGGGTGATAAAAAATCGGCAAGTTTCGGTATGTACTTTGTAAGGTAGTTTTGCGGTTCCTTCATTTTCAAAATAGCTTCTATATATTCTGGATCTGGTTTCATACCGCACCTAGAGAAAATTTGCCCTACATATTTTACTTTATCTACTTTATATTGCACCTTGTCTTTATTAAATTTGATTCCGTATTTGCGTACTCTCTCTAACACAGCGTTAAGAATTTTGTCATGTTCAATTTCTGTCTCTGCAGCAATTATAAAATCATCAAAATATATACCGATTTCTAAATCTCCAAACATTTTCTGGTTTATTCTTTGAAAAACCTCAGGACTTACGTTCAATCCGAATGGTAACCTTTTAAAAAAATATTTTCCAAACGGCGTTATAAACGTACACAATTCAGCACTTTCTTTATCTAAAGGCACATGATAGAAACCTTCTTTTAAGTCTAGTACTGTAAATATGGATTTACCCTTCAATTTTTGAGCTAGATCGTCAACTGTTGGAATTGGGAATTTCTCAGTTACTATCGACTCATTTAGATGTAATGGATCAAGACATATTCTTAATTTTTTGTTCGGTTTTTCAACTATCACTATATTATTTACCCACTCTGTTGCTTTATGGGTTTGTTCTATTATATCTTTCTCAACCAAGTTATCTAGTGTTTTCTTAAGAAGTGGTTTTATAGTATCCGGTACCCTTCGACAAGCACTTTGATAAGGAGCACAGTCTTGTTTCATCTTTATTTTATATTGAAATGGAATTTTTCCTGACCCCGAAAATACATCGGTATTTTTGGTAATAAACTCAATTTTACTATCTCTTATAGTAATGTTATCAATTTTTTGTACTAAATTTAGTTTTTTGCATGCATTAAGGCCTAAAATTGGAGAGCTGTCTGTTTCTACCAAAACATACTTGATATTATACATAGTTCCTTTTACATTGGATTTTAAAATAACTGAGCCTCTGGTTGTAATTTTATTATTACCATACGCTATTATAGATAAACTATCTCTAATAATTTCATTCTTACAGTTTAAACTTTTGTATACATTTATCGGTAAACAATTACAGCCTGCTCCAGTATCGAGCTTAAACGGTATGATGTGGTTATTTATACTAATATCTATAGTCCAATGTAAGGTATTTTTACTAGCTACATTATCTAAATTTATCGAATCAATATAAGTTAAAGATTCGTTAGAGTCGGAATTGATTTCGTTAATATGTTTTTCATTTTGTTTTAAACTACGCTTTGATTTACAATAGTGTGTTTTATTTTTACTTTCTACTTTACTCGCATTTTCACTGTTCTTATTTTTACAACCAATGGCATAATGATTAAATTTGTGACAAATTCTACATTCTTTGCCAAAAGCTGGACAATTCATTCTCTTATGTTTCGTACCACATTTTAAACAGCTATATGTTAAATCAGTATTTTTGTTTATCTTACCTTGTTTATTGTGTCTTATAAAGTCTACGTCTTTGCTATTTTGTAGATCTTTCACCTGGAATTTACTAACTTCTGACGCACGACACATGTCTTCAGCCTGTTTCAGTGTTAGCGATGACCTCTGCAGTAGCCTTTCCTGTATGTTTAAATCTTGAATTCCACTGACATCTTGTCTCTTATTAACGAGTCTTCAAGGTCTCCAAAATTGCAATGTGACGCCAACGTCTTCATCTCGGTTAAAAAGTGATCAAATGTTTCCGAGTCCTCTTGTACACGGGTGAAAAATTTATATCTGTCGTAAGTTTCATTTCTCAAAGGCTTACAATAATCTTTAAATGCCTTTATAACACTGTCGTATACTTTTTTTTCTTCTTCGTCAAGTGTAAACGTATTGAACGTTCGTTGTGCTTCTTTCCCTGCATGGTTAAGCAATATAGCGATCCTAGTTTCATCATCCTTTTTGTCGAAACCAGTGGCTTTTAAATAAATGTTAAAACTTCTTAGAAAATTATCGAGATTTTCATTTACGTTTCTATCAAACACAATACTTTTTGGTGGCTTAAAATTTCCCTCCATTTTTGTTTTATTTTTTTTTTAGGTTATTAATATTATTGACTTTTATTACACTTTTTCTTTCACTATTATTATTTTTATATTTCGAGATTCTTCCAACCTGACACCATGTTATTATTTTTATTATTAAAACACTTGTATATTACTTATTACATAGCTTTATTGAATACCCTTAGTAGGTTACATTCGACTTCTCTAACTCTACCGTCACTAACTAACTATATCTAAGTATATGTCAAATGACCTAATGTAGCAGAAATATCTTAATGCTGTGCTCGAACTAAAAAACAAGGATGTCGATCAGTTTTGGTTACGCGTTTTTATGGCTGAGAATAATGCAAACATAAAACGTTATACAGCTGTTGGTTATGCGGCGAAACAACAGAATAAGCCAATGGTTGAAATATTACTGAGAAACGGGGTAGATGTTAACAGTGTAAGTGCAGCTGGTCAAACTCCTCTTTTGTCTATTTTAGAAGACACCACAGATAAGTCTATTATTGAGATTCTGTTGGAGTATGAAGCAAACGTTAATCTTACAGATAAATCAGGTGTTACACCTTTACTCGCTGCTATAAGAAGCAGAGATCCAGATGTAGTAAAAATGTTGGTAGATAAGAAATCCAAATCAATTATGCAAGCAAAGATAACGTTGCTCCTCTCATAGCCGCAATCACAAGAAGGGACTTAACAATTCTTCAAATTTTATTAGATAATGGCGGAGATGTTAATTTTACAGATAAATACGGTCTTACACCTCTTTATATGGCTGCAGTGATGGGATATTTTGATATAGTTGAAATGCTACTACACTATGGTGCAAATACAAATATCGAAATATCTGGTAATGTATTATTATTCAAAGCAATAGAGTCAGGTAATGCTAGAATAGTAAACTTGGTTTTATTTGAAACGTGCTTGGCTGACAGATTCAATAGTATTATGGAAAAAGATACAATAGTCAAAAGAGTTTTTTACAATCGCGCGAATGTGAATTCCGTAAACGAATTTAGTTCAACACCATTGCATTTAGCAGCGGAGGCAAAAAATACGGAAATGGTAGAAGTACTGCTAGGGTTTGGCGCAAATCCAAATCAAACTGATGCAAATGGTCGAACGACTCTGCATATTGCTGCTAAAACAAACAACGAAGATATCGTTGAAGAGTTATTGAATTCCAAGGCGTATGTGAATGTTTTAGACAATAATGGTTTAACACCATTTGATTATGCTATAGCTAATAAAAATGTCGGCATTGGTAGTATGCTGAAAAACTAGATAAACGCATAAAAGTAATAAAATATTTTCCCTGACAGATGAGCCCTATACTGGAAAACAATGTTCTGTATGTGGTCGGCATCATTTTACGATTACAGGTAGAATGCAGTACTCTTAAAAGCATCATACACTATGCTTCAGTATCTAGTAGAGGTATATATGCTAGTTGTAATATATTGTATATAATAATAGTACTGTAGTATAAGTATACATATGTACATACATAATTACTCGTATAAGATAATTAGATCGATTATAGGATTAGACATGCTATTTATTTACACATCGTATTTTTAGTCAAATATATTAAATATTTATACATTATACTTTAAAGCAAATTTAGCATTTTAAAAAGCAAATATTCATACCTGAAGCCATACCATGCTCAGATTTAAAAGAGCTTCTACTTTAAAGATTAGACTATACATGATAATAAGATATCTAAAGTTGACATTACTACGAGCTAATGGATCACTCTTTTCGATGTTTAAAGTAATGATGAACGAAATCAAATTATTATGAAAATTTAATAAAAAGTCATCGTCGACTTTTATGACACTTGAGTCTGTACCTTTAAAAACCATCCGCTAGAAATATTATTCAGTAAAAATTGACAGTTCTTCTGTAAGTAACATACTTGTACAAAAATGATAAGACTTTATTACTGTGAAGTGATTAGTAAAAACCATATACTACCAGTTTTTTAATGAATAGTTAATGAAGGATAATTATCAGTGTAACCCAAATTAATGAAATTGTTTTAATAATTTTATAAATGAAGTTTATACATTTCTTCATTTTGTTTTTGCATCACTTACTCGTACACTGTTAGTGTTGTTGGTTGTAGTAACGGTTGGACAAATATAGACATTATTATTATTTAGTTTTTATTACTACAATCTATTGCAGCAATCAATAAAAATTATATTAATAAGAAGAAAGCAATTTGATTCTGTAATATTGTATATTGATTAAGTTATTTTTAACACTTAAACATAAAAATTACTTAATGTATGAAATTTTATTTGTAATAATAAGGTACCTACTATCACGTAGTAGGTACTAAAAATGGCCAAGGTTTACAGTTCAGTATGTATAATGTAGGCAGCGGAAATAGCTCAAGTCACAATATGAATAAAGAATTAACAGAAATATTAGTTATAAAATTTATTATTATTATAGTAGTTTCAGTTTTTAAGACATGTAAATATGTATGTAGGTAGGTATGTATATGTGTGTCCGCGATATACAAAGCATGCTTTTAAGGAATGATAGCTACAACGATTTAGAAACAAAAACATATAATACACCTTGGGTCTATCTGTAAGCGTAAACGAGAAAAAAAATTATTTCTCATGTCACAAACTTCGACGCATACTGTACACCGGCAGCTGATCAGTACAGGATTTACCCGACGATTACAGGCGTGTGTTCTTGAAAATGGGCCACATATCGAGCCTTTCCTGTAATACATTTTCTCCTGTCTCTCAAAAAACTCCTTTTTAGGACCACCAATTTATCACAAATAAAAGAAAAGAACTCAATTTTGTAGTAGCCTTTACGAAAGAGCTTAAAGCCATAATTGCAATAATTACATTGTTTTCGTTCAATGGGACTTTCCCTCAACTTAAATTTTCATTTAGCGATCGGAGGCTGCCATTAAATACGCCCTTTTCACTCTTCACAATAAATTATTATATTCAACTTCGACATAACATCGATTTTATTGTCATAACATTATTAAACAAAACGCAAAGGTACCTTTATTTTAAAACGTATGGCCATTGACTTCGTACGATACAAGTTCAAGGTCGTATAAACAGATGATGCTTGGCTTGCATCTGCACTTCTAATGAATACGTGTACAGTATGGTGGAAGAGAAAATACACCACGCTTCAATTTCAAAGTATGAAATAATTCGTTTTCATCGTTGTTTTTAGTTATTTTCAACCCTAAATTTTTGATATGGTTTTTTGGTTATTTAAGAAACAATATGGATGAGTTTTCTTGTACAGTTTGACCAAATAAGGTTTTTTAGAAATAATTTTTTTTCTCGTTTACGCTTACAGATAGACCCAAGGTGTATTATATGTTTTTGTCTCTAAATCGTTGTAGCTATCATCCCTTAAAAGCATGCTTTGTATATCGCGGACAGCCTGTATATGTTCTATGTTCACTAATATGGATTAATGGAAACAGGTATTTTTGCTATTATGAGTGTTTCTGTGTGTAGATCGTGACATCATTTGTAGTTCAGGTATGTAGCTACAATACAAATAAATGCATAAAACATACAATGTAAAACTCGACGTTTTGCAACTAATGTAAGTGGCGGCTTTAGGAGCAACGAGTGGGTAGGGCTACTACTGTATTACATAGATAACTGGTTTACTTAAATACAGTTTCAGTTTAGGGTTTTTTTATTTATTTTTCACAACCATGAGATAGGATATCCCCTAATCAACAATGTAGGACCATATACTGGGGCAGAAGCATGGGTAAGTTACAATTACTAAAGATAGCAAAACTAGTAGAGTGTTACTTAACAGATTTAACAAATAAAAATTATGAATAATGCAAATGAAAGATCGAAGTAAAAATCATTCATCAGTCGAAATTATTACGTTTATTTGTAGATGAAGTTAGTGGCTAACTGCAAACCAAGCACACGAATATGTTATTCAAAAATTTACTAGGTAACAACAAATTTGCAACTTTAGTAAACTATTGGCGGTTTAAAGAAAGTAATTAGAGTAAAACTCCTTGAAAGAGCCAATTTGGTAACAAGACCGCTCCTGTAAAAGACCTATGTTACCAGGAACCGTTAACATTTTCTATATTAAACAGTGTAAGTGCCTCCGGTAAAACGACCATCCTGCAACGCAATCGAGATCACTATGAACACCCTATGAAACGACCGCTTACTCGATCATGTTGTGATAATACCCTGCCATTTCAGGGTAATCTTGCTGCCCTCCTTTACCAGACAACGTCCGGTTTTACGTAACATCAAAATTGAAAACTTCACTGGAAATAACGGTTGGCTCTGTAGTTTTGCACAAGAAATAACATTGTTTTTCGTGCTATTTGTGGTGAAAAAGCCAGTGTTAACGACAACCACGTGACTAATTGGATGGCAAGATTGCCTGACATCACACAAAATGTTGAGCCCAAAGACATATACATATGCGGATAAAACGGGTCTCTTTTACCGAACAATTCCAACTCAAACGTTAACGGAAAAACAGTGAGTGTGTTCGTCAGAAAAAAACCCAAGGACCGAATTGCAATTTTATCATGTGCTAATGGCCTTGGCGAAAAAGAAATTCCTCCTGCTATCGACAAATAACTAGGACCACGGTGTTTTAAGAACCTCGATATGTCCAAGATGGGAGTGTGTTGGTTTGCAAACAAAAAAACGTGGATGACACAGGAAATTTTTACTGATTGATTAGAAGAATGTGATGCATGGAAACGGAAAGAAAAAAGGAATGTTCTACTTTTATTAGACAATACACCTTGCCATCCAAGCGACTTAAAATTGACAAACGTGGGTTCTTGCCTGCCAATACCTCAAGTAAGTTACATTTTAAATCAGGAAATTATACAAAATTTTAAAGTTTTATATAATAATAATAATAATAATAATAATAATAATAATAATAGTAATAATACTGTCTTTATTTCCCACAGAATACAAAGTAAATACAGTACAATAATTATAACAATAACATTAATCAGAGTAATAAGTAACTAAAAAGAAAACACTGCACGCGTTACAAACATGCACTATGGGAAACCCATGGGCGGAGTACAGACAATTTCTGCTTGTAACTCAACCCAATAATAAATAGAAAATATTTTTTTGGCGAATTGACGAGAGCAACTTTTTTAAATCAAATAGGTACAATATGAAACAGTAGAAAAACTAAAAAATATCAACACCAAAACAGCAAGTAATAGCAGCAGTGGAGCACAACGAAATTGCTAAACTTACTGTGAATCCAACAATTTGGCTCTTATAACACGCTTAAAGCTAGACAGGCTCATCATTTTAATATCAAGGGATAGACTATCATATAAACACGGTATGTTATATGAATAGCTTCTTTCAAAAAAGGATGGCTTATGCAATGGAGGTGTTAACAGACCTTTATATCGCACATTAAGGTGATGCACGTCGGTACGGAAGACTATTTTATCATAAAGATACGGTGGACGTTTCTCAGTAATAACTTTGTGGTAAAAGCATACCATATGCAGATATCTTCCGTTTACCATATTTAACCACTTCGTTTGTTTCAAAGTATGTGATATTCTATATTCTATCGTGCTTTCTTATACCGTGAATAAGTCTGAGACACGAGTTCTGCACAAGCTGGACTCTGTATTGCGTTGCTACATTCAAGCAGGCACCGTACAAAACGTCACAAAAATTAAAATGCGAGAGAACGAGACTGTCACATAGTTTAATCTTTAACTCACGAGAAAAAATGTTTCTATTGGCATAAATAACCTTTAACGCGGAATAAGCACTTCGAACACATTTTGATATATGCCCTATAAAACTTAATTTGTTATCGAGAATCACTCCAAGATTCCTAGCTTCCTCAACAAATCGTATTCGAGCATCGCTCAAATATATATCGAAATCCGACGACCGTAATGTTTTACTAAATAAAAGTGCCACAGTTTTCTCGGGATTAATATGCAAAGAGTGACTTCGACATGCTGCACTAAACGCCAATAAGTCGTTATGAAGTTTATTATTAGTAATTTTGAAATTTTCCGGCCTGAATGAGTGCAGCAACTGCATATCGTCTGCATACATGTGGAGTTTGTAACGCTGTAAATAAATTTCAAAATTGCAGGTATATATACTATACAAAACCGGCCCCAAAATTGACCCCGGAGGAACGCCTGTAACAATAGCTTGTGGAACTGATACCTTATCTTCGATAATAACTGATTGTACGCGCCCTGATAAGTAACATCTAAAGAAAGAGATAACATCTTCTGATAACCCAATATAATGAAACATAGCTAATAGCACATCATGTTTTAACGTATCGAATGCCTTACTAAAATCTAACAATATTAAAATACTATTTTCACCAGCATCTCCCGATCTGAATATATCGTCAGTCACATCAAGAAGGGACGTCGCACAACTGTAACCTGGTCTGAATCCCGATTGATACTTCGGTAAAATGTTGTATTGCAATAAATGTTCACGTAATTGAACATCCACAACTTTTTCTAAAACTTTTGATATTGTGGGCAATATACTGATTGGTCGGAAATGACACAACGCTGTTGGAGTATTATTCTTAGCTAAAGGAGTCACCAATGAATGTTTCCACTGTGAAGGAAAATAATTTGTCAACAAACATGAATTAATGATATGTGTTAAGACAGGATTAATATATGGACAGCAAAGTTTCAACATGGTTGCACTGATTCCATCACCACCAGTAGCATTCGTTTTTATATTACATAGGATTTGTAAAATTGCGCATGTATCTACCAGACGGAATTCAAACAAATTTGGAAAATTAATCTTTGTATTTGAGTTATAGAATTGAATTAAATCTTGGTCATTTGTGTTCATCTGCGGAACTGCATTAACAAAAAAGTTATTGAAACCGTCAGCGTCCATTAGTGCCTCCGGGATAGAAACATGAGGTTTGCCACCAAGATTCAAACTCCTCAAAACTCTCCACAAGTCTCCCTCGTAAGCGTAATGCAATCTATTTTCGTAAAATGCCTTCTTATCTCAACGTATAGAATTTGTGGATAGATTCCTCAGGCTTTTGTAAGAATTCCAATGCTCAATTTGGTTCGTTCTCTTATATTTTTCGTCGGATAATTTTGATGTATGTGATTCCTTAAAATGGTTAGTCCAAGCGTGGGCAGGTGTAAACCGCGATAATTTTCTAAATGCTTTGAATTTTGCAGTATTGAAACGGGTGTTGACGCTAATGAAGAATATAACCGGAATGAGCTAGAAGGCGAAATTAGGGAATTAGGAGGATTATGATTTTATGGAAGACGAAGAAACCTATGATGCAGACTCCGAAAATTGGAAGACAGAACTTCTTAACCAGGTTGTGCCTATAAATATTGACGAAGGAGATCAAAATTTTATTGAAGATAACGACGAAACGGAGCAAGTTGGCTAGAGAGCTTAAGTTCTGTAACGTTAGACCTGACATACATAACGAAAGTCAGTGGATATGTATATCTTGCAAGGCATTCACTCCAATACACGACCGATATTCTATTGAATTTCTAGCGGTCACTTAGTAGGAGTTTCACTGTATATCATTGAAATTAAAAAACGTAGACAAAAACAAAACGAGAAATGACACCTGCGATGAAGTGAAAACGAAAAAGATAAGTATTATGAATATAACTTAAATTTGTGAAATAAGAATAATCAATGCAAATGTAGTAGACCAGGAGTCTCCAAACTACGGCCCGCTGATCAAAATCCGGCCCGCATGTGTCATCAAACTGGCCCGCAACAGCAAAGTCTTATTGTTGTACTATTGCTGTAATAAGTTGAATAAAAAAGCACAGAATGATAATTACTTTTCGGTTTTATTTACTTGCAAGGTAAAACTTAACTTAAGTGTCGAAGCTTAAGCATATTATTAACACGTTAACTGCGATACATATCCCCGGGGACATGTAACAACTATTACAAAAATACAAACACAAAAATGGCGTGGTTTTACGTTTTGTGCGAAAAGCGTACCAGACTTATTTTTGAACCTATTTTTACATTTTAGCTAGCTTTTTAAAGTACTTTCTCTACTCTCGCTAATGGACACATTTCTGATGTACATATCCCCGGCGATATGTATCGCACATAACAAATATTCTATAATCTGCATGCGATACATATCCCGGGCGTATTGAGGAAAAGTATGAAGTGGTACAGGTAAAACATATTTCCAGAAGTTGGTACAACAAAATTACAATTTATCGTGCTTTTATAAAGGAAGCTGATGTTCGAGCTATTACTAGGAACAACAGTAGTTAATTCCTGGATAATTTATAATATGGTTTCATCAATTAAGCCGGGAATAACCGAATTTAGACGACAATTGGCCGAACAATTGGTAACTAAAGAAGTCACCATTGTGCAAGACCTGGGACCAATTCCGAGGAAAAGACTTCATGCTTTCATTAAACCTGAGGGACCGGGAAGAAAGCCCAGAAGATCCTGTCAGGGTTGTTATCAAGATCTTAGAAAAACCATGGGTAGTAGAGATGCTGATAGAAAAGTTAGAAGAATCGCAATCTTCTGCAATGATTGCCCCGACAAGCCAGCATTCTGTTTAGCATGTTTCAATAAAAATCAGCGCTAAGTGAAGTTTTTTATGTTTATTAAAGTTTTTGTCAGTTATTGTTAGTATTAACTTGTTTTTTATGCGATACTAATCGAAAATAATACACTTCGGAAATTTCGTTTTTGGTTCTGATTTCATGTTGACCAAATGTTCTCAGCCTCATGCGGCCGTGGATATAACTGGTTTAGTATTAACTGTGTTATATTACACTATCAGAATTGTTATATTTTGTGTTAATATCAATACCTATCACTTTCAATTCACGCGTGCATACATATCCCCGGGGATATGTATCGCACACAAAGAAAGTTTGAGTACATATCGCCGGGGATATGTATCGCAGTGAAGGACAAGGTACACTTTTTATGCTACGCAGCTAACGTGTTAACTAAAAAATAATTGAAATGAAACCCACTAATCACAGTAACGTAAAAAACACTACATAATGAGATTTATGTAATTGTAATTTTCCACCGACAATAGTTTCTAGTAGTGGATGAACTTTCAAATTTAACTTGTAGGGTCAACTGCCCAATAAAAGAACGGTTAAGGAAATCTCTAGATATTATAATCGCGTATGTTGAGTCTAATTATTATTTCATATTGTAACATTTTTTAGTGTGCTCGGAAACAATTGAGGAAACGTAAAAAAAAAGTATCATGCTTTAAAAATACATAGAAAATTAATAATTTAAAGAAATGTGATGAAGTTGCAAATTTACCAATAAAAGAACGATATGTCCAGTAAATGAGCAACACGCGGCCAGTAAATGAACGGCACTCACAGTTGCACTTATTTGGTTATAGCGATGACAACAATATTTTTACACAGCCAATGAATGAGAAATAATATAATAAGGAACAATTTTTAATGAAAAAATGATAAATACTTAAATTAATATTAGAAAATTATATATTTACTCGTTATAATCTAAATCTATAGGCAGGTTAATTGCGCAATTGAGAGCTTTTAATGGTATTCTTGTTTTCAGTACGTCTCGTGCTATCTTTTCCTTTTCAATTTTATTTCTTCTTGTTTAATTTTGGCTTTTTCTTGTTTCTTATTTTCTCTTTCTTCTTTCAATAGTTTTTTCTTAATTTCAGTTTCTTCTTTTTTAATTTTCCTCTTCAAAATTTTATCTTGCTTTTCCAACACTTTCTTTTCTTTCATCTCCTTTTTTTTAATTTGGTGATTTCTAACCTTAGAACCTGTCATTACATATGGCAAATTTTGTTCTTTTTTTTTTACCTTTACTCAATGCAGGTGATGGACAATTTCTACTTAACAGACATATATTTTATGAAATAATTAAATCAATTAAACAATCAGAAAATTCAACGCACATAGATTATAGAAACGTGTTCTTTCTTGAGGTTGAAGTTAGAAAACCGTGCCTATTTGAGAACACCATGATTATGTAAAAAATATTACGTATTTTCTATCATTTTTATATTCAAATGATCACAAATTTAAATAGAAACTTGATATATATAGCTTACCAACTATATTTTTTGTTGAATTGCTGTATTTTTACAAGACTTACACTGCTTGATGCACGCGTCTCTCATAAGCGACCACGAAATAAGCGACTCACACTAACATGTCGAACTTTTATATTTTTATTTCTCGAACATTTAAACTTTTCGAAGAAAAAATTATAAGAAAGACAAAGCTAAAATATCATTCTTCCTTTAAAAACAAAAAACAGAGCATTTCACAATGTTTGTGATTTGCTGTAATAATTTTATTAACAAAACGTTCTTTTACTGGCCCTGTTCTTTTATAGGGCAGTTGACCCTACCAGTG
>SMLS01064518.1:0-14895 GCA_004785975.1 Popillia japonica
AAATAAAAATACCACCGAACTTAATGCGCACCCAAATATATAGGTGGGGGAAACCGTTTTCCACCGAACTTGTCCACATAGTCGACGTCGTTTCGGAAACAACACCTTTTTTCCATCATTTTCTATACTATTTCGAATATATTGGACAGCTGTCTAGTTAGCTCTTTACCGACAGAACCAAAAAAAGAACTAATCAATTTTGCATTACCGGGTGGCAGTTAAGCGTTGGATATTTGTCAGGAAAAATATGTCATTATTAAAAACGCATTTCGAGACTCGCGCGTGTAAATGTATCCCAGGTTGGCCGTGTTTGTTGTGTCATTTCTTTTTCACGTACTGTCGCCTCACTCACTCCACCGCCTAATGGTATTTGATTGCGTATTATACACTACCATCGGCCGGAATTATATAACGCGTTCAATTCAATAAATGGAAAACGATTTTATTCGAATTAAGGAAATAGCTGCTCATCAAAATAAACTGTTCGATGTCGGATAGGTTTAAGTATTTAATTATGTTTACGTTATTGCATCTAACATTCATTCTGCACAAAAGGTTGTGTAGTATTGCTTATAACATATCTAGTTAAATGTTATAATAATAGTGCTTACTGTGTTTTATTGTTGTTTCTGTAGAAATTTCTTATGCGCCTAGCTAGTTTTACAACCACTACACTGCCGATTAAATTTATAAATTTTGACTATATAAATTTACATTAATATTTGCAGCAAAAACAGTTTTCTAAATCACGTGAGCATCAAATTTATTGTCTCAAAGTCTTAGTTCATTGTAGAAAAATAGGTGAATGTGAAGAATTAAACAGAATTTTGTCTTATTTGTATTTGTGTAATTGACACTGTTTTATTGGAACGAGTGCTTGTTAGGTAATGCCAAATCTAGTTAATGACGCCATAAAGTTTGCAATTTTTTTCAGTGAAATTAAAACAGACGTTAAAGAATAACATTATTGGGGTAGCTGAAGAAATAGTTGGTAAAGGAAAAGTGCATGTGATTTCACTATTTAAAGAAGGCGATAAGAAAAAGTCTGAAAATTATATAGGCCTTACTTTGAGAATTTACCCCAAAAATTGCTAACAAAGATAATGCTGGAAAAAATTTTACCATCCACCAGCAGCAAGCCTTTTGTAAAAATCGTTCAACAACGGAAGCTATCTTCGTAGTTGGACAAATTGTTGAAAAAGCGATTGAATGTAGCTAGCCGGCATTCGTGTGTTTTGTTGACCTTACAAAAGCTTTGATCGGATCCAACTATCACATATGTATATTAGAAATACTAAGAGATAGACACGTATTATCAACCATACTGATGCTAATAAAAGGAAAAAACGAAAATAAAAATTGGAAGCGAATTAACTGAAAAAATAGAAACATTTTTAGGAATTAAAGAAGGCAACTCACTAACTGTAAGCCATTATTATTCAATACAGTTATAGATAAAATACCAAGCTATGTACTAGGGTATACAAATATGTATAAACATTGTGTGGTACGCTGACGACGTGGTGTTAATACCAGATACGGAAGATAAACTTAAGATAATACATGTTAGATCAGTTCGTTACCGGGGCAACCTCAAAAGGGATAGAGAGAAAGTTCGAAATCAACTTCGAGCGAACACATGCAATTGACTGTTAGGTGAAGGTCTAGCTTAGTATTTCCTAGCTGAACCGATAAGGACGATCAGTTTCGCATTGCACACGGAGTGCTAAGACGTCTGACACCATTCAATTCATTGTACAACCACTCACATGACACAAACGCATGGTATCTGAGTCAAAATATAGAAAGTATCCACTTACTTTGCAAAATCGCTCGAATCCGATCCGTATAGGTACGTAGATTTCATGTAAGTTCGTACACTTTCCGAGAGAATTTCCAAGTACAATGTCAAATAGACCTGATATATCAGAAACTCAAGCCTCAGAAGTAAGAATTTGATTGTAATACGAAAACTGTAAATAATATTGTAAGAGTGGAAAAAACAGTTAGTATTCTTAAAATATTACCGATGACATCAGATTCTTGAACTTGCCGAATAACATATTCCAGTTAACAGGCTAAGTTTGAAAATGATCCTTAGGTATTCAACAACGCGTTTTACACAAGTTTTCACTAGCAAAATTCCATTTAAAAGAGAATTTCATATTTAAAATTGTAACTGACAGGTATCTTCAAAAGCATTCTGAGTTTGCGAAATTTCGAACATAGACCTATTTTTACCCGTAGAATTCGATTTTCCACTTCATTTCCTTATCCACCAATCAAAGCCTTGAATATTCAGATTTTCTTATTAATTTCCATAGAAACGAACAAGGAGATACGTTTTAACATCGAAAGAGTACCTACTCACGCACAAATTTTGAGCTCCAGTAAAAAAACTCCTAACCTTACTTTTATCCAGTGATGTTTTTAAACGTTAACTCCAGAATTTTGATCTAACGTCTGTCTTAACGTCATCTCAAGATAGATAAAATAAGGAGGTGAATTCGAGACCCGAACTAAAAAGAAAATATATCCAGAATTTTCAAAAAGCCCACTCATTGAACCGGACCGGATACGAAACATCCACCCTCTTGAGAATCCCCGCCAAAACCTTCAACCC
The DNA here is from genome assembly GCA_004785975.1 of Popillia japonica. NCBI lineage: Eukaryota > Metazoa > Arthropoda > Insecta > Coleoptera > Scarabaeidae > Popillia > Popillia japonica. The sequence goes on from SMLS01064518.1 coordinate 2,624, forward strand.
ACCGCAGTACATCCAGAGATATACCAAGTTATTCGTGTTCTCCACGCCGAAGGCTAGTTCAGAAATAAAGAGCATCCTCGTGTATTTTTTTCTTTCTGTCGTTATTCCTTTATGTGATTATCGTTATGTATTGATTTTATTTGATTTTATTCGTTAATTGGGTATAATTTGTAAAAGGTGCCAGTCTCATATTTAATATTTGAGTAATAAGTTGCCTAAATAGTTACTTTTGAATTTCTTGATTTCCTAGCAGCGACCTCTAATCGCTAACAGACATATAAATTTCACTAACTCAGTTTTTCCCCTCTTCAACGTTTCACTAGTTGTATAACCTACGGGGTTTATTAATTTAACCAAATTCAATATTCAATTTTACCTGATTTTGTTTTTAATTAAAATAAAGAGACCTATTTGTTATTGTTTTAAACAATTGTTTATTTTATTCTAATAATTAAAATACAAATTGGCGTATCCGCGAACCCAACAAACGACCCATCACTCTACCAATTCTTGAGCTACCCTCGTGAGTAGGGATAGTACAGTACATTCTATACTCAGATGTTGGAACTCAGTCATAATTCTTTATTAACCTTTAGTATTAACATAAACAGTATCAGGCGCATGCGCATTGACGTGCAGTTTCCACGTGGTGTTTGTGTTTCATTAGTTATTGTGACATGTGTGCAGAAGATGACCAATCGAGTTCATCTGTGGAAAAAACACAATTCCACGCTTTTGGATCTCATGTGGATTAGTACCGCCCCAAATTCGACTATTTTGTTTGTTGACGTACCCATTCATCTAGAAATGGACCTCATCCCTAAAGATGACTTTTTGATGAAAATTAAGATCGGTTCCAACTGCTCGACGACCGTAAAATCGTTGAAGAGCGCGAAACGTTGCCCGAATAGAACATTCACTTTGATAAAACTGTTTTATCATTTGCACGTGTTGTTGAACGCTATATCCATCTATGGTGATTTGGGAAAACAGACTAAATAAATCACAGCAAATCTGACAGATGTAGCTTCAACAATCTTTCCCGCTACCAACTGTCAAAGATCAGAAGTCTCTATTGGAGAACCTTTACATACAGTACATTCACAAATGCAGAGTATCACACCCATGAGAGGTGTTAAAGACTAACAAATCAGATTTTGAGATACACTATCCTCCTACTAAATAGATTCCAATTATTAAAAACAAAACAATTACACCAAGGGCGTCTACTATAATTATGTTTACACACACAATGTGATCCCAATCTCATAAAAAGCTTCAAAGCTTTTTGCAATGAGCTGCTTCGCAAATTAAATTCAAATCTAACCACTAAAAATAAGTTCTTTATCTGATGAATGTGATGAATTTTGAACTTTTGGCCATTCTATTTAGAATTTTATTATAAACTTATGTATATATATCTAATCATAAAACCCACCTTCTAAAAGGTATTTACCATTTGCTAGAAAATTTTGGAGTTGTATTGCATTTAAAGTAGACTCTATTTCAGTAACTAATGATGATATTTAATTAATGTTCATAATATCCTCGTCCATGACAAGAAGTTTTGTAACACACTGATTGTACATTTTTGTATCTTGAATAATTCCAACACTTTTAGAAAATTCTTTGCATTAAATTACGTAATTTTGACGGTGTAGCAATAACGCCAATTTTACCAATCTATTTTTCTTGAAAGTCCTTATCAAGATATTCTCTTACGTAAATAGCATAAGGGGATGGTGCTCCATCTTATTGAAAACACAATAGGTACAACCTAAATCAATTTTGTCTGTATTTAGGTGTAAATGGCAATAATCCTGTGGCAAAATTGAAATTATGGCTAAATTGAAATTATGGCAACCGAAAATCTACACAGTAAAGAAATAATAAATTGCAGACAAATTTTAGAAGAAAATTTAGATTGATGGAACAATGGAAATTAACATGAAAAACATAGTTAGCCTACTTTGGGAAATAAAAGAATTTAAGATCATTTGAGCATTTTTTTCTACATGAAGGGATACCAATTGGCGAAGAACATTTTTGTAATCTGTTAAAATTTTTGGAAACACTTTAATGCCATCCATCATCCAATTCACCATTGGCACCGCACATCCTTTAACTACCACGACAGCACTGACATTTCTTCTATATTATATAAAAAAAAGCTACTGCCAGGAGCGTAAAATAAACATAGATCCTGTAATTTAAAACGCTCGTCCCACATTAAAACGTACAACTATACACTTAATTACTTGAAAATCAGACGCTATAAATAATACGAGGAACGTTGTGGTGAAAAACGATACAGAAGCTACACGAGTGCCCACGCTGGGTGGGTTCATTGTTTCATTTCGACCGTCCGAGTCTGATTGCCGGACGAATCCAGGAGCTACCGGTATTAACCCTCTTATTCTAGCATACGGATCCGGTGAGAAAGAAATGTAGACAGCACGTAGTGTATGTATATAGAGGGAAAAAGGAAAGAGGAGATTTTTAACGAGTTTCTGTCTGTACGGTTACGTATGTGGGTATATCCACACTGGCCTGAGAGGTAAACATCGAATTTGTATGCATGAGATCGCCTGAGGACGCACTTAGTTGGAGATTTTTATTGTCGGAGGTCCGACAGAGCCGCGCAACGCCAGATCTTCAGACACTTCCGAAATCTGTTTCTAGGGAATCGTAAAGGAACGATGAGTTCGCTTCCAGTTCTTTTTCGAGATCGTCAAATGAGAACACTATTAAAGACTCGACCGATGAGACTGACTGGTTGTCTCAGAAGTTATTCCCCAGTTCTGGTGGCTCTTCTCTTCCTATTAATTTTTTTCAGGTTTTCCTATAGTTTGGCTGCGGGGAATTGAATCCGTTGTCTGTAGGTTCGAACTAAAACAGCTGCCTGATGCGTGTACAAGTATGTAAATAAACGAAAGGCAAAGAACAGTTTCGTAGCACTATTATAGGCTAACGCTTCGGAAACACCGTTTTTGTTTTGATTAATGTGATGGTAATAGTGTATTTCATTTAAAACTAAGATACGAATATAATTAAGAAAATGTATACCTATATAAAAGGAATATCAACATGAATTACTTGTTATAAAATTGCTTTGCTTTTTACCTTTTTCTGCGAAGTGCAATTTTTTTTGATTACATGTGCAGCGAATGCGGAAGCTTTATCTTACTTATTGGAAAGTTTAATATTCCAGTTGAATGGTACAGTTACCTTACTTTTCCAGGTATGGGTTTATTTGCTTTACCAAACTATATCAATTACATCTTTTTTTTAACTGGTTTAAGTTTGGTGTAGGATAAATTGCAGGTAAACGTGCTACAATGAACAAACAGTAAAAACATTATTTCATTTTGAATGAAAATGTATCGGAAAGTAAAAGCAAAAATTATCAGTTATTACTTGAATTTAGCAGGTGTTCCATTACAAAAAAAAATTAAATAGTATAATTTTAGTCCTACAGATTCCTGAAAGCTAGAAGCACTGTCAGTTTTTTGTGATTAAAAGATTCCATGTTCAGACTATTTTATTCCTATTGATTTCAACAATTCTATTCAACAACAATTCACGAAACATACTCTTGTAAAGTGGTCCTGTTTGTAACATCGTAGTAAGGTGCATTTAAGTTTATATCTACATGTGCTGGGTAAAGAAAATTCAGTAAAACACATAACATGTAAACATGTAGATGTAATACGGGCAAAATTATATCTTGAAAACAGAACACTATACAGAAAGGGGGCTGACAATTACTTACAAAACATTAATAAAATGCAGAATATAATACAAAGTTGCTATTCTAAAAATTAACACATTAAAACTGTGGAAAGTTTAGATAGATTCATCACTTCCGAGTTATATTTACTCGAATATACTAAACCGTTCAGTTTTTGAAGATCTCACCTGAAAATCTACAAAAAATACCCAAGCGTACTTTGCAAAATTGACCAGAAAAGAGCTCTACTAAATCTCATATTATTCGACCTTAGAGTTCTTTTTTGTATTACAAAAAGTGAATGTCTATTCGCGTTGCATCCATAAAAAATTATGCCATATCTGAGTATGGATTCAAAGTTCGCTTGATAAATTATTTTTAAACTTTCTTTATTTATGTATTGGGCTACTACTTTGATTCCGTAACCAATGCTACTCAATTTTAAACAGGTGTGGTCTATGTGACTTCTCCAATCCAAAAATTCATCAATATACATTCCCAGGAATTTGGTGTTTTTGACTGGTTTGATTTCATTATTTTCTAAGGTTATGCTACCTTCTACAATTACTTGTGATTGTTTCGTTCGAAATAGTATTGCATTAGTTTTTATAGTATTTAGAGACAATTTGTTCACCAGTAATATGCTTTCCCAACCTGAGTGTTTTTGATAGTTTCTGGTAAATTCTTCCCGGAAATTAAGAGATTCGTGTCATCAGCATAATTTACCAAGGAATAGTTACTCATAAAGACATCTAAATCATTTATATAAATTATAAATAAAAGTGGGCCTATAATACTACCCTGTGCTATTCCAATATTAGTAATTCTTATATTCGATTTTTCGCTTACATTATTGTCCGTAATGATAACTTGTTGCTGTCTATCTGAGATATAGGATTGTATCAATTTACAAGCGCTATCTCTTACCTTGTTTGTAGTTAAGTTTAGTTAAGTTTACTAATGAAGTAACTGAAATTGCTGTACCTAGTCACGCCAAAGATTTTCTCAGCCTGTAAAAGCCAGTTTGTTACTTCTAATGTTAAAATTTGGTTGCAATACGCCAAGCAAGCAAAATACGTCTTTCTAATCCACAAGCAATACCAAATAATTCTATATTTTGTTAATATCGCATATTTAAATTCATTAAGGAGCTCTGAAATTGCAAACCAAATCCCAGGAATTGACAAAACACCAGCAACATGTTATACAAAATGGTAGACCTTAGATTTCAGAAAAGGCCCGTACATTTGCAAAACCCTACAATGAAGAGAGAACTTAAAAATATTAGAATGGGGTTCATCTATTTTTACTAGTAACAAATACAAGTCGTTAAACGAGAACAATTCCTTCAATAACTAATCAATTCACGATATTTTCTGACAATAATGAAGCTGAAGCTAAAAAGGAGAGAGAACCACAAAACTTGTGTTTATAAAACTCTTAAAATTGCTCAAACTGCTTCCACTAAAAAGATAATGTTAGGACGACAAGAAGATAACCAGGATAGATACGACTTTAACATACAATATCTCTATAAGAAATTTTATTGTTACAAAACATTGAGTTTTGTCAGTGATCGTAATCAGATAACGATTTGGATTTGCCCACTACTACATATAACAAATAATTATATGAGGAATCTGATAATGAAATCAGTTTATCAGATTTGGATCTGATATTGGGAAGAGGTTGCTTCATTTGAATTCGATATTAGTAGTAGCTTATCTACTTTGTATCCGAATTAAACCGTGTATCAGCGGAAGTGGTGTGTTCCAAGATTTACGGTGTTGTGGTTACAAAAGTTGACGGTTCACTGATCATTCTACAAGCTCCTTCAGAAGTTCTCTAAAAACTGTCTTTAGAGAACTACGAAAGAAGCTCCTTATCGAATTTTACAACAACGACATGGCAAAACTCTGAAGACACGACTTCAGTGAACAAGCTGTGAAAGCCTACACTTATCCAATGTATAAGTTGGTGTCAATATCAAATCCAAATCAAAAATAAATTTATTTTTCGAAATGTGATTAGAAACTGTCAGTACATAAATACCTTAGAGATATCAAATATTGTAATGTAAAGTGCTACATATTAAATTATAAAATAATAAACTATTGTCATCGTGTCTAGATTTCGATAATAACAATTTTTTTACATTTTTAAGAATAATTACCAAATTCCATTCGCTATTGGGACGAGTCAATTTACCAACCTAACATTATCAATTGGCACTTGTCGGTATAATTTGATAGCTGTAACTTGACATAAAAATTTTTGAGAGAATCTAGCCGTATTACAATTTACATCAATTAATGCTTCAGTCGAAGATCAAAGCGTAACAAACAACTACTAATGAGTGAGAGAGCTTTTGTCAATAGCACAATTAGCGTAATGATTGGCTGTAATTACTCTTTTATAACCGGCTCTTAATGGAATTCATTCATTTATTTGTCTCTCGATTAATGCAATTACGTCTGGGCAGTGCTGAAAATTCAAATTTAATTTTGATCAAACTATGTACAAATGGTAACAATCGAACCCCAAAAAGTATCTGTATCATATTATATGCGCCCTAATATTCCAAATTGTTTTTGTATTATTCAAAACTTACAGCACATTATAAATATGCGAATTACTTACGTAAAGGACAATTATTCAAACGATATTATCAATAAGCGTTACATCAACTTTCGAGAATGTTGAAACAGAATTTTATCAAATAGGCCACGATAAAATCCGTTAAGGTATTTTAAACAAACAAAAGTAAATAGAGTAGTCGATTCGCAGTAGCTGCAATAAGCGTCTTATTAAAAAGGCAGAATGACCTCAGGCTATACGTATGATTGACAAACAATTATAGTACCGGACAGTACCAGAGCTATAATAACTGTACTAATACACGTTTTGCTTTCGTATGGTATGCGTATTTCTTGTAGTAGATAGTAGGAAATATAATGAATTAATTATACACAGATTAGCCGGACAAAGGCTTTAGAAAACTATTCCACTTACATATGGCGTGGTGGTTTTTCAAAATGACCGCCAATGGGTTATGAGGGTTGATAATGCCCTAGAGGGACAGGTGCAATTTTCCCTTATTCTTTTCGAGGAATATATACAGCAGGATACGTCGAATACGTTGTATACAGACAAGGGAAAAGGACAAGAAATTATCTCTGTCTAATAGAGTTATCGATATGAACAAACATGTTAGCCTTTTCCTTTTCGCAACTTGAATGTAGAATTATGTGTTTAACTGTTCCCTTTTCTGTAGCCCGAAGTAGTTTGCGGTTTTGTCAATGTAAATCTGACATTAAAATGTGTAAATGTAGGTAAAATAGTTGCTATTACATACATTAATGTAAATGTAGGTAAAATAGTTGCTATTACATACATTAACATTACTAAGTAACCTAACTGTAAGGAGTTAATCTCTTTTTTCGAAAATTAATCTTCTTCTATCCTAATTGCAGATATAGTGTTTGATCAATCACAAATAAGTTTATAAATTGTTTTGAATGAACAAAAATTACAAGCTAATACTCTTAAAATCTAGTGTGTAGTTATTGCAAAATTATTGTAATTGTAAACCACGTCGTGACCGCTATTCTTCGATGATTATTAAGCTATTGACCACTGTCTGCAGCTCTATATTCGCAGATTGGTTTTCTATCGTTTCAATCTCTAATTTTATTGGAATTAGATAGATAATTCGAAGCTGGAAAAGATGCCAATTGACTTCAATCCAATGGCATGCTCATATCATACTAAATTATCTAAAATTAACTCCAATGCAGAGATTTTTATGTAGACTATAATAATAAGGACATTACACACTGTAACAGCCGAAACACTAATTCCCACACTGTATGATAGTGAGTATATCGTAGATTTTGGACATGATTGTTGGTATATGTTGGTGGAATTGGTGGCGCTATTTAAAGAAAACGATTAATTTCAGACTTATGAGATGTCTTAAATATAATCTTCTTTAGTTTCTCGTGAGAATTAAAGCTACAGCCTCTCTAACATCTTAATGGAAACAATTACCAAATTTCTACAATAATTATCGTAGCAAATCTGTGGAACTACGAAGTTGAATGAGTCCTAAAGTACCAGCAGCCACGTTAGAAAGAACCGTCAAACCGTAAAACACAAAGGATGGGACGCATCAACATGTTACGAAATAATATGCAAATGTTTTATTGTTAAATTGAGAGCGGCCAACGGAATAAACAATTAGCATAATTTATTTCTCAATTTAGCGAAAGAAGAAGGCGGAACATGAACTTTTTGGGGTCAAAATACCCGTAAATAGCGATATAAAATAAAGTTGTGGCTTCGTATTATAAGTTCCTAATACTATTAAGTAATCTATAATATCAGTGTTTAAATATCGTATTATTAGCAAATACGAAGTTAGAGCATTTTTCATCATACTGGTGTTATTCTGTCATTTATATGCTAGAAAGGCCTCAGCTTTTAAATACATACACACACATCTCAAACGTCTATATTTTATCAACTTCTCGTTGCTAAATTTATATTGAGAAATCTGAGCAAATTCAGTGGCAGATTGAATTCTTTTGTATTGAAAAAGGATCAAGGTCAAATTATTTTCGGTAAGTTCTAGAAGCAGTTGCATATGGTAAGGATGGAACTTATTTTGCTGAAAAAATTATCCTATGTATAATTTCTTTAATGGTAGATCTTTACTTAATTGCCCTAAGCCAGCTTGTGGATTTTCTACCACTGAAAGGCAGACCGACAGGTGATTTTCTTCATTTTTGTTGTGGTTTTCGTCTCATAATTTTACGCTTACAGTACGATCAAATCTTTCCTTTAGTGCCTATAGCATAAGCCAAACGGCAGTTCCTAAAACATTGACCAATAACGTAGACCATATTTACTAACTCTCGACGAGGGTAATTCATTGTGGGTCACAACCAGCAATATTACTCACTAATATGTAGCAATTCAATGATTACTTAGCTAATGTCAGAATTCACACTTGTCTACTGAATTGAAGCCGTGACAAAGGATCCCTGATGCGTAGTAATTACGCAGTTTCTTGTCTGTGACACTTGCAATTTAAGAAAAACTGCCAAAGCCCAATATCGAAATATTGGTACTACGATGCATATGTACTACTAGATAGAGGGCCCCATTTAAGAAAATTGCGTAAAATAAAATTAAAGATATCATTCATATCAAAATAAAATTTTTGGACATCCTGTATGATAAACACACAACATTCCAGTGTTGCAAAAGAAACTGAACCCGATTTAGACTTTTTGCAAAGTGTCATTACAAATACATCAAAAATGACGGGGAAATAAAAATAATTAGAATTAGCGATTTCGGCAAAAAAAGTCATAAAAAATTCAATTACTGGCAACGTCGCATATTAGAGCAAAACTATTTTAGGGGTGAACGAATGATCCGAAAGTACACTTACTTCAATAGAAATAAGTGGGTCATTCCGTTCAAAAAAAAATTATAATTACGTGGTACGCTTTTTTGGGACGTTCTGCATAAGTCAAATAAATTTTAAAATGTGGTCCTTTTACCCTAATTAACATAACATCAATCAAAATTTCTGTTGAGTTAACGATATAGTTATAATCGAAGGCCGGAATCTTAAATGGACACCCTGTAGGTTTCCTTGAAGTTTCAATGAAATCTTCATATATTTGAGTGTTGAAGTAATCTATAATGCAGAATAAGTACTAATAATAAATACTGAATCAATGCGTCTATTTTCAACATCGTCTTATCATCATAGGGTTGCTGTAGCTCACATGTGAAAAGAATACTGTTATAGATCCTCTCATCCTCGGGATGCAGTATGGGATGTAATATCAACCATAGCTCTCTTACTATCCTTAGTTACTTGTCGTTAACGCTATCCTTCTTTCTGGTTGCTATGTTGCAACGTATTTACTATTGACATATGCCGGCGTCGGCAACGGCATGCATGTGATGTATGCATCTAAAATCATACCATACGCGTGAATTGCTGTCAATCGTCAGTTTCACCATATTTTTAGTTAAATTTTATTTTATTTTGTTGATTTTGTAGTACTAAATGATATGACATAAGCATGATCAGACCACGCAAGCACATATTTGACATAAGTCATAGTCGCATAGTTCCTTTATACAAAATATGGCGCCTATATTAAATGCAATTCTTGCTGTTGTCTGTTGACTTTAGTCGGGCAACTTTATAGACTGTCACACGATATGGGTTTCGAATTTAAAATTTTAAGATGGAAAAGCATACCCATGCACCGAGACAACATTATTCGGTGGAAGCACACTTACGAGAGGTCAAGAAATTTGGAAAAGAAGGTACAATCTACTTCTTACTATTGACATGTAAAAAATATTGAAAAGGAAATGTGGATAGAAGAAAATTTGCAAGATAGCATTGAAAAATTTATTATTCGTGCAACAAATTCATCTTCGGAAGATCAAACCAATTCCTCGACTGATTAGATAATTTGACAGAACACCTCTGTGTGTGTGCAATTGATATTCTTTTCCTAAATATTATTGTATTAGATATATAAGTATTTGTATAATTTCAGCTATTTTTGCAACTGTGGTTGGTTAAGGATTATATCGTTTTTTAATTTAATAAATTGTATTATAGCCCCATAAATAAACGTTCCAAAATATAAATGGCATTAATAATGAACAAAAAATAATAAAATTATGCGTCTTTCACTAATTCGTAAATAAATAATTATATGTATGTACGTGCAAAATGTTTTCGATTGCAAATATTCGTTGATAAATATCTCGTGTGTGATTTTTATAATGCATTTTAGAATACGAGTCGACTTTTTACTAAGAACTCCGTTTGTATTCGACGACTACACTAAATTATCGAAACAAACAGTTATATATGCTATTGAGAACGTTTAATACTCATGTCCCAACCCCGGTTGAAATCTATTTAACCAGGTTGGAACCATCATATCAGATCGAACACAATAAAAAACAATTGATTGGACAGTTTGGCAACCGCGTATCGAATTCCCATAAGATGTGTACTGCATACCGAGATTGAAATGATCTATAGTTGTATTTATTTTTATTTGTGACAGGTGCTCTTGCAGTAGCTTCTAAGTTGTACTGCTTGGCAGATTGCCACTGCAGCTGCTGCTGTGTATTTTTATGCGTGTAAATGTATTTTCTAGGCTTTGTTACCACATTAAGGCGCGTCCACACTATGTCGCGGTAGGCCGTTGGCACTGCCAGGTTGGCAAAGCCGATAGTATGTGGACGTGACCGTTGGCATGTGCCACCAAGCCAATGGTGTGTCACGAAAATTGCTGCGGGGAGTGGGGACGTGCCAACCGCTGACTCCACGCGGTTTCAGTTGTGTGTGGACAGCGCCGTATAAGATCGTCCTGTTATGTGGGACTGTCGTATGAAAGAGTACAAAGACACGAATAAAAAACTAGACGCTTTACTAGAAATTGCTGTTAGCTTTGGTGTGGATAAAGACGAAGTGGAGAGGAAAATTAAGAACCTGGTGTGCCAGTTCCATATTGTGCTCTACGTTGTAGGCTTGGACGCACCCAAAACCGTCGTTTGCGTATTTTTTTACAATTTTCAATTATTATCAACGCAGCGGAAGCAACAAGTAAATCCTCCTCTGCAGACATTGTGCGACTAAATGCCAACGCAGATGTAGACGGGAAGCCAGCAGTTGGCTTTGCCAACCCAGCAGTGCCAACGGCCAACCGCGGCATAGTGTGGACGCGCCTTTACGCTGCCTTAAGTAATATTGTACCTACTGTAAAACCACATCAAGCTAAAATGACCGTAAAACTTTTGTTGGTCATATGATTAAATTTACGAAATACGAAATAGAAGCTGTAAGTAATACATTTAGAATTCGGTAGAATAATTTTTTTTACTAGGTAGGTACATAAAAGCTACTTATAGTTACATTTTATACTGACATTCATACGGATATTTATGATAATTATTGCATAATTGAAAACTATTGTGAAGTGAAATTAAATTAATTTTTAAAACCTATTTCCATTTATCATCATTATACAACTCATCAGCAAATCATTACCAAACATTTTCAGCAATCGTATATTAACATATGTAAGTACATACATGTAATATTTAAACGGCTGGTATTCACCTAGACAATAATTTAAATTCAATCACCACTAGACTACAGAACCCATTGATGTCATAAGAGTAACTAATCAATTCATATTCCACATATCCAGAAGCAGATTCAAAATTAATTACATCTCGGTTCCTTTAGATAGACATGTGAATTGTGAATCTTACCGGTCATTACCATATGTTAAATACGCATTTCAACATCATACCGTGCAATTAATTCGCTATGTATGGAGACTTCGTGTAGAATGAAATTCTGCTTTACTTTCAATAGACTAGCGTTAGGAATTCTTTTCATCAAATTCATTACTTTCCTATTGAATAAACTTAGTTCCTACATCCTAATTATACATCCTAATTATATATATAGTATGCAATAAAT
>SMLS01064524.1:0-10458 GCA_004785975.1 Popillia japonica
AGTATTATCGAATTAGAAAATTTCTTATTTCTGATCATATCTCTTACTCAACTGTAATTTTACGGGATGTTACTTTCTCCAGCACAGTAAAACGCTGGCTTACTGCGGTTGAAAATAAACAGAAAACCTGAAGTCATATCAAGTTTTTTTTTATAAAAAAATTCTGTCAATAAAAGTTGTTCAGAATAATTTAAATAAGCTACATAAATCCAAAATTTCATTAAAGACAAAAAATCTTGCAAATTTTTCTCAAAGTTTGGATCATTCGGAAAGTAATCTAACAAGTTTGCCATGATTTTAATTTTATTAATTTAATTCGGTAGAATAATAAAAAAACGGTGCTTATTTGCTTGAATAACAGCATTTGAACTATACGATCACCATTAGATTTTTCGTTTAAAAAAAAATTGGATTTAGCTTATTCAAACGATTCTGAACAACTTTTTTTTATTTTTTTATCTTATTTTCCGGATAGTTTTTCCACATTTTTAGGTCAATTATAACACTCCAATTCGAACAAAGATCAAATTTATTCCAAAACCTTTTTACAATATAATCTGGCTTTCGTTACAACTTCGTCAGTGGAATAAAATTGACATTTATTTCGTGTCAAATTATAAATAAATAACTAGCCATGCCTATCAACAAAATTATCTACAGACAAAGAAATTCAGTGATATATAGGATTATGTTTACAATATAGTGGACAATTTAAGATATTTTGAAATGTAAATTTATAATCATAATAATAATGCTCCTTATATCAATGTATTTTTTTGTCAAGCTCTAACAATTCTGTTCAAGGACTAGGGAAAAACATGGCAAAAAAACCTAGTCAAGAGCTTAATTTTATAAAATCCAGGCGTGATTAGGTGATTAAATTATTATAAATAATACTTAAATTTTCTATATCTGTTCTAAAATTGACCGCGTTATTTTCTTTTTTAATGTATATCATTTCATATATTAATCTTTTTTTATAACTATTTTCTTTTTTTAAAATCTTAACATTTTCAAAAGTTATGTCGTAATTCTTTAGAATGCTTAGACAAAGCAGTTTCCGCGGTTATGTTATGTGTTGCAGTGTATTGATGATTATACAGTCGTTTCTTTAAATATTGTCTAGTTTGCCCTACGTAACATTTATTACAGGTTTTGCATTCTAATTTATATACGACATTACTTTGATTATCTTTTTTAATCTTAGTTTTTAAATTTGTAAATAATTGTCTGTTATTGTATGGTGTAAATGTAATGTTTATATCTGATTTTTTAAATTCGTATTTAATTTTGTCACTTAAGTCGTTTATGTATGGAATTGTGTGATATATTGTACTACTTTGTTTAGTGCCTGTGTTGTATATTTTATGTATTCGTTTTTTTATTAATTTCTCGTAAAATTCTTTTGGATAACTATTTTTGTCCAAAATTGATCTAACTTTGCTTAAATTCTCTTTCCTAAAATCAGGATGCGCGAATTTAATAGCCTGGTCAACTAAACTATTAATTACGTTTTTTTTTAATTTAACGAAGTGTTTGAATAGTAGTTTAGGTATCTGTTGCACTAGTGTTTTTCAAACATAAATTTTAATATGCCATGATAGGAATTAAATGTTTGTATAACATCCGGAAAATAAGATAAGGTAAAAAAGGTCATAAAAATACATATACTAATTTTATTTTTTCATAAAATAATCTCTAATATAACTTTCACAGACTTTCTGTTTATTCTAAATCGCAGTAAGCTAGCGCTTTACTGTGATCGGTAAAGTAGCACACTCTAAAATTACAGTTTAGTGAAAGGTATGATTAAAAATAAAAATGCTAGGGCTAGGGTGAGATACACTGTATATTTACATAAAAGCGCCCTATTTTCGAAACATCAAAAGTGAAGAAACTAATAATAAAAAGTTTGGCATGCCATACTCCTTCAACCAATTATTTACTTTAGAAATATGTAAGGTGCATCATTAAAAAAATTAAATAAAATAAATTGAAAAATCTAACAAATTTTAGGGGGGCTTAATCAGAAAATATTTCATTATGAATTGCTAGTTGCTAAGTTCCGAAAAGAAAGTAGACTTAAAACAAATGACGTTCGAGATCTAATTTTATTGTTTTGCCTGTAGCACTTTTATTTGGCTTTACAGGGAAAAACTAAAGACACATTCTCAAGGCCACTTTTAGTCCTCCATCTAATGGCGTACTTGAGTATTTTATACGACGTTTCGTTTTCTTCAGACCATCATCAATCAAGTTTGTTATTTCTTATGGACGCCATATTGGATTTTGGCACAGCTTACAAGATTTTCTTCTGCTTTCCACTATTACCAACCATACTAGTTTATTGCTTTCTTTATATTATTTTTATTACTATTTTAATTTATTGTTACAAATAAGATACAAAATTTAGATGAACACGCATTCAATTCACTATTTTGTAAAATATGTATATCGTTCATTTCCATCCTAATTTCGGTCACCATAAACATCGCGCAACAACAAACGATCCATACTCGACTGAATTTTTATCAAGATATAGAAAAATGGTACGGTATGGTTGTCGCCGTTCAGGCTACAATTCTAAACATCTTGTACTCGCTAATGCTTGTATTTCATTCCAAGATGAATAAAAACTTCATAACATATCTTGTTTCTCTTTGTCTCTCTTTTCTTGCCAATTTCCTGGTATACTAATGCAACGGTAATTAACAGTTCAAAATGTCATGGCTATCTTATTTAAGGTCGATTCTCATTTACGCTATCTCAATGTCAAGCGATTGACAGTTTGAAGTATCATATCTACCTTTATTTAATCACAAATCACATTCTTCGTCAATTAACACATAATATCAAATTTTGTTTTCAACATATGACACATGGTTGAAATCAGAAAAAGAAAATCTTGTAAACTGTCAGAATCCAACATGGCGCTCATAAGGAATACCAAAACAAAAGTAAATTTCTGCAAAAACGCAGCAAACACTTACTGGAGAGAATTTTTTAATGTATTTGTACACCTACTGCCTTGATGTATTTTATTACTAAACTTCGACAAAATCTAAACTATTTTATTTTAATACAATACATTCTGAAGAATGATATTATCGCAATTTCACATTCAAGCAGCCCGCTGCTCTTTGCAAAAATGAAGTGGAAATAAAATTAAAGCTAACAATAGAGAAGAAGAAAAATATTAAATTACTCGTCAATCCCCACTTATGAATTGTAATAGGGGTAGTTTAAATCCCCCCACCACCGGCACCATCGCCGCTCATCAAAACGGATACCGCGATTCTGAACGCGCGCCAACAGCCCCACGATATTCAGACAGAGACGGCACCACTTCGAATTATGAGTATAAACTGAACCGTTTATGAAGTGATATCAACAGTCTGGATAGATAATCGTTTTGCAAGGTTGGCAGTAGTAGGTAGTACATACGGCGTAAAAGTGGTGGCGGTAATACGATCGGCCGTGATTTTGAGGGAAGAAATTATTGTCGATGTAATTTTAAACAACCGTTTTCCTGTACTAATTGATTATCGTTGTAATCGCATTTAAACGAAGAAGTTTACAAATCAATTTTGACGCGGGCTTTTAACGCGAATATTGCATTTTTATGTACTACACACATCGTTTGATAAGAGCGGAGATTTCAAGTGATCTAACATTATTTTTTTAATTTCAATTTTGATAAAGCAAAAATTAAAAAAGGAGCCGGGAAATGTAATAGACATAGAAGTAATATTTTAATTGCCTTTTGACATTCGAGTGTTTATAATTGTTTCTCTGCACTAATACAATTTATAGCAAATTTTTTGGATTTTGCAATAAAAAAAAATTAAAAAATTGAGGTAATACAATTTAGTAATATTTTTTATTTAAATTAATTTTTCCTATTTTAGAAATTAAAATAAAATCGAGGAACTATGTATTCTTTATATAGAGCGTGGTTATCGTTAGGGCCTTGTGGTAATTTGCCAGGCTTGCCACCTTTACCTTTAGCTGCTGCTCCTCTTAATTTGAGCGGTACAGCCCAATTTTCGGGGGCACCCGATGTTGCATTACAAGTTGGACCCACCCTAACGGAGTTTTCAGCTCATCGATCAGTATTAAGTAATCATAGTGGATTTTTTAAGGCAGCTTTAGCTAATCATGGTGGTAAGTAATTCTTTAATTTTTATTTTTTTTACCACCTATCATTTCTTATCATTTAAAAACTTATTTTATTGACCTCAAAGTAGAAAAGAGATATGAAATTATCGAATTTACTCGAAAATTATACATTTAGGTAAATTTTTGAGAAATCAAATTATAATTATTTAATTTTTATTGCAAATGATCAGCATTCATTATCAAATTTTCTTTGAAAATACAAACTCAACCGCCGTAATTCGTAGAGAAATCAGTATATATTTGTCTCCTTCCTTCCAGGTCTCACACCAATAGCAGTACCAAACGTAAATGTAGACGAATTTTCATCTCTATTAACCTTCATGTATACCGGCTATTTAGATCTAAATTTATCTAACATCTACAACATCCTCTTAGCCACCCATATCTTACACATGCCCCGAGCTTTAGAAGTATGCAGAAGTTTCTTGTTACACACGCAACCCGCGGAAAACGGAACAAAACTAATCAAACCGATCCCAAGTCGAAAATCAGTAGTCCCACATCCGCAGATATACCCGCCCATATTTTCCAATTTGAAAAAATCAGAAGCTACACCATTTCGAGCCATAACTACAGCTAAAGACAAATTCGTTGAAAATTCCCAACCATCGACTTCTAGAGCGAGCGAAAATCTGGAAGTTAAGAAAGAAGAGAAACGGCTAGAAAAAAGCAAGAGAAAGTTGGAGAAAACTGCCGATAAAGTTATTGTAGACGTGGCTTGTTGCGATGGGCCCGTTCGATTCCATAGGGTTCTTAATAAGAATTACGGTCTCACGAATATCGAGAACGAATATCAAATAGAAAAGATTAACAGGAACGAAGTTATGAACAAAGTAATGAGCGAAAATATCCGAGATAAAAGATTAAGCGACGAGAATCTAGCCCAAAACAACAGCAACGAAGTCTTCACTTGTTTGTATTGTAACCACACGTTTAAATCCCAATACTGTTATCAGAAACACGCTAGAAGACATCTAAATCCCGTTAGTCTCGACAACAAAACTCCTACGATCGTGGAAACAGCTCAACAGAAAAGGGAAGTTAAATTGTTAGATATGAATGTACAGTATTATCCTTGCAAAACTTGCGGTTCGAAATTCCCTAGTTACTACTTCGTCCATAAACATAGGAAGATGTGCCACGCCGAAGAGATGGCCGATAATGGGAATAAGAACAACGAGATTGTCCCGGAAAATAACTGCGATAATGACACTAGTGATAGCAGTAAAGGTAGTGAAGTTATCGATGTGGAAACGGAAGAAAGCAAATGAATTCAAGTTTATGAATATTACAGATCTTTTGGTTTTTGTTAAAATTGATTTTTTGATAACGATCTCTTAATAAAGGAATTGTACATCTGTAAAGCGTATGTAATTGTATTCATATAATGAACTTATGTATTTATTCTTTTAATTTCCAATTTTGTTAATAGAATGTAAATATGATTTTTTTTATAATTGACTTCTGTATTTATAGCTGAAGTAATAAATTCAATAAAACTGTGCGAATATTATTTATACATCAATGAATACACTTTTGGCAACAACATTTTTGTAAATATTATCTCATTGGCATTCTAAAAAAAAGGAATAATAATTTAAATCCAGTGTTATAAAAATTTTATTCTCCCCTAACGTCAAAGATTAAAAGGTTTAGGACATATTAGGACATTTTTGTAAGTAAGTGTATAGGTATGTCGTAATATCTAGCCTGTAATCATTCCATGTCTAATTTATGTAACCAAATCAACTACATATATGTATCTCCATTAATTTGCCAAACATGACTATAATCCCCGGTAGTGAGTTGCTGTTAGATTAGTAAAAGACGAAGAGTGACTATATACCTTACAAAATTTAAATGCTAGTGAGCATATTGTTACAATTTTTATCAGCGAAACTTGATTTTGAATCAGTTTGCAAGTAAATTTCACCGAGAAAGAAATGGCATTCGATAAATCTTTTTGTTTCATATGCATGACTAATGCCTTACCCTAACCTTTCACTTTATAATTTTATGGATTTGTCCCAAATACGAGAAAAACACTGAAGAAATTAAAGTATTTTCCCATTTCCAGTGCTGTTTAATTTGATATTTAACATGACTATGACTATTAAATTTTCAGTTTTGAAAAACGCAACAAACCTTTTTTGAAAATCTAAGAAGACATATCTACTATGAATTACGGTCGTGAAAGCCTACACTCAACTATTGTGAGATACATTTGCTGCGATCAAAGACATATTTAACTGATACTGTAAAATCGCTACACAGAATTTGGTCGATAATTCTGATTGCAAGACGAACACAACAATTGTTCGACACAGATCTTGATGGGTCTCAATTATGGTATAGAAGGACCTTCCCTGAGCATCCAGGTACGAGCTTTTATCCTAACGAGTCCTAGTTTCTGAGAAAAATCAACGTTGTTGTGTGCATTGTTTTTATACCGTTAACGTTGGCCTCCGTGTAAGCAAGCATGCGTAGCGTTGTGGACTAGATCTACACCTACCATCCTGGTGGTTCAATCTTTTTTCAATCTTATTCTGCACAATATTAACAATTGTATTTAATGTCAATTGAACAATGTCTTGTTCGTCTAGAAAGTATCCAGAATTTATTATTTTTCTTAATTTCAATATATTTATTTTTTGTTACATCCTACTGTAAAAGTAATGCATTAAGTAGATTGCAGGGACAGTAGACCATGGCACGACATCAGCTGCCAAATATTGTTGATTCTAAACAAGTTTAATATTTGTGAAATAATGTCGCAAATAGAAAAAAGAAAGTTGATGAACATATGTATAGAAGCGGTGCTCAAAATGTTAAAAAATTGACTGAACTCGGGAAAAGTGCAGTATATGACACAATAAAGAGGATAAAGCCCGCGTAAGATTCTTGGAAACGATCTGAATGCTGCAGTGACTTTATGACGAGAAAATCCGCGTCTAGAGCTTCGAAAACTAGCTAACAGATTTTGAAATCAATGTCAAATAGAGAGTTTGTCACTCAAAACACAAGGTCCCTTAAAAAGAAAACAACACAAATCCCTGTAATGACACCTTTACAAAGGCAACGAAAAATAGATTTTCAAGACGATAATTTTAATGATGTTCTTATATCTGGCGAAAGTTGTTTTCAGCTTAGAGCGAATCATTTAAAAATCCGATTAGGAGAAAATGTTACCGTTCAAATTTCCAAATTTTTCACTAAAATAATGTTTTGAGGAGCAATCTCCCAACGTGGTGCTACACCTCTCTGTATAATTGATGGCACCCTTAATAGTGCAACGTATTGTAAAACTCCTAATGATTTATTTTCTTGAAACCGCTCATGCTCAAGTAATAAAAATATATATGTATGTACCATAAATATTATTATTATAATTTCTTGTTTTTCGGATACTCTTTAGGCGGACTACACCGGGTGGTCCATTTATTGTAGCCCCCCTAAAAATTTGGAAGCAGTCAGTTTTATGAAAAAAAGTTTCAAGTAAAAATGTTGCTACAATAAGTGTCTTATCTTATGTTTATGCAGTCGTGCACCAAGGATCGATGTCCTTCACGAAACTGATTTTGAACATCGTGTATAATTTTGTGAATAGGCTCAGCAAAAAAATTCGCGATATCACTTTTTTTTCAATGTGCTATTTTCCGACGAATTCACTTTTACGAATCATGGGCAGATAAATAGGCATAATATGCATTATTGGGCAACGGAAAATCCAAGACGGTTACAACAAGTAGAGCAACAACGTCCATGGAATGTCAACGTCTAGTGTGGGATTATTGGTACGAAAATAATTGAACCTTTTATTATTGGCAATTTAGATGATAATAAGTACCGCGACTTTCTACACAATGTGTTACCGACACTACTTGAAGATGTACCTTTAGAGCGGCGAGCCACAATGTGGTACCAACATGATGGGTGTCCCGCTCATTATTCACAGGCGGCTGGGGAAATATTAAACGAGGATTACGACGATCACTGGATAGGACGCTGCGGACCTACACCTTGGCCTGCTCGTTCTCCAGATTTGACCCCTCTCGATTATTTTCTGTGGGATTCAATTAAAGAGAAAGTGTACCGTACTGCCCCAACCACACCGCTAAGAAATTACGGAAGACGTGCTAATAAACGTCCATGATTCATTTAGTATGAGAATTCTAAAGTGTATCGAGGTTGAAGGTCAACATGAACATTTACTTTGGTAAGTCCGAAGTTTCCAAAACAATTGTCCCGATTAAATGAAATTAGTGTAGCCCAGGATTGATCGCATACTTTGTGACTATTTACGTTATTCTTTTAATAAATTTTTATCATTTTTTTGTGTTTTTCTTGAATATTTCACTGAATCTCAATTTTCGGCCACATGAGTTTTAGTACTTTTCGATTCACAATTACATTCTTTTTCAGAATTTGTAAAAAAAATGCCAAATTCTATAAAAAAAAATAACCTTCGTATGACCTTCAAACGTTCTCCTTGGTGTACGACTGCATAACCATCAGATAGGACACTTCTTGTAGTAAAACTTTTACTAGAAACTTTTTTTCATAAAACTAACTGCTTCCAAATTTTTAGGGGGGCCACAATAAATGGACCACCCGGTATATGGAACAACTTATTTTTTTGTCTAATTTTATACAGGTCAGATTAAACGCGTTCAACTTAAACTTTTAATCGCTAGTAGCTGCTATCATTGCCTACACACTCTTTTTGGTAAAAGTAAGAGACTCTTTCCATGAATTTTGAAATACTTTATACTTTAATAACCTCTTTAGAAATTGGAACTAACCGGATATTCTGTTTTTGAAGCAATAATAAATAACAAATAATAATAAATTTTTGTGAAGAATTGTGTTCATCATGTGCATGATGTAGGATTTTGTTTATTTTTGATATTAAATGAATATCATTCATTTTAGTTTAATTAAATTAATTTAATTCTATGAAACTGGATATGTTTTAATAATTTATCAATTTATTTAAAGAGTTATTAACTTGATTTATAGCGCACTAAAAACATGGTACCTATCGTAAATGCGCTGTAGTCAATTATCTACCTTATCTATCATGAACACTACATATATTTTTAATTACATTTACACGTAAAACTAATCATACGGCTAACTCATTATGATCCTTTCAGAAACTGGTGTCCTTTTAACGCTAATATAGTTAGGTGTGAAAATTTAAAAAATTATTTGACTATAAGAAAAAATGCTTCTATTGAATTGAAAATAAAAATTGTCATACTTCTCAATTTAGATATCAGTTTATTTTTGTAAAATTCGCCAACATATCCAATTCAAAAAAATGTGCATGTATGTATTTCACTGAATTATGTAACTAATATATAACTGGAGGATAAAACTCACCTATTAGATCGACAGATTCGTCTTCACTTGTTTCGACCTGACAGTTATCTTTGTCTTTTCTTCTTTCCTTCTTCTTTTTGTTTTCTACGACGGTATTAGGGGTGAAATTTTGATCACTGAAACAAAAATTTATAGATTTAGTAAATTGTTCTTACTAGTCACCCTGAAATTTGTGTTAACTTTTAGGTAAATATGTATATCTCTCTAACGCTTGAACGAAAAACGTATGTACACAATATATAATATTTTGAAGAAACATCAAGTTTCTTTAGCTTGACATTGACCTAGACATCACAAATAATAATACTGTCGATCATCCAAAGTGTATCATAAAAACTTCAAGGTTTTGTAATCTCAGAAGTGTGCTACAGGCTGATCCAAATTAAAAGTGCACAATTGATATCTCCATTATTATAGGAGTCACGTGTTCGGTTAAATTAGGAAAGATATAGTATTTTTTGCCCTGATTACGATGATGAAAACAGGAAAACGATCGAACATGTAGGTAATGAGTTATTTTAAAAAGCGTATATTTTTCTAATGGAACGTCCTGTATATTGTTACACCAATCGATGTGCAATCACTTGCTTAAGAAGAATATTCATATGGCTTTGTTTGAAAGAGTTGAAAACAACTGAGATAATTAAAAAATTAGGTTTAGTCAAGTTGGACGAACAAAATTTATTTTCAAAGGCAATAGAAGCAAAATGTATTAGTGAAGTATTAAGGCGGCTCGGGAGGCAGTAAGACAGTTTACCCATGGTTTACCGTAGAAGTGAGAGTCTCATGTCATAGTTATGGTATTGTGCAAATAAGTCTGACTGTGTGTGTAAAAAATAAAGTGCGTGTTAACTACTTGCAATTTACTGTAAATTGTTTTGGAAATGCCTTTTT
>SMLS01064525.1:0-12779 GCA_004785975.1 Popillia japonica
GATAAAGGACCTCCATACCTTGCAAGACAGAGACGGAAATAATTAGAACGAAATAATCCTTAGTATTAATCATTCAACGTACGCGGTTTGCACCCCTGTTCGATCACAGAGATACGGCCTTGTTTATCAACCAACCCTCGATGATTGATGTTTTCCGTTATCTTTTGTCCTCGCTTGTATCATAACGTCAATAGAGGGGGCCACATACATGCCAGACTAGGTGGTGATATCGTCTGATACGTCCTGTATTGCCTTTGTTGCTTTCTACATATATGTATAGTCGTTACATAATTGCAATGCTGATTCGCCCTAACTGTAACAAACTCAGTTTGACAGAGAGGAAGCATAGTATTAAGAGATCACCTATAATATCTCATTATTTTCCTGGAATCTGGCACGTAACCAACAAATTCATTAATAAGGAGGAATAAACATGAAAATATTCACTTTGTCGTTAAGTCCCTCTTGCCTTCTTGCCGCTGATCGAATTCCACCACTGTTGATTTGTTGCGGGGCTATTTACCGTAATACCTTGCAATAACAACCGGCTGTTTAGAATAACACCGATGATTGAATAACCGTTAGGCTGTTATGCTGTTTCAGGTTGACCCGATCCTATGGCTGCTGAAAGCTTATCCAATTTGTCGACAGTAGGTTTACACACGAAATACCCAACGCTGCAGCAATGAATAATTAAGAGAAGTCTGTAATCGATCTAAACGTAGGCAAGCGACTAATGTAAATAAAACTAGTTAGGTAGGTGTCATCAGATAATGAAATCTGTGCCTAATAGTAATGGATTGGACTATTGTACTAAATACAATAATACAGGGTGTCTACTGAATAATCTAGGAAAATGTTGCCCGACCTGTATGGGAATATTTAAACCAGACATTTCCACATTGAATAGGCCGAGAAGGAACGATTCTGTGGGCAGCACGAAGTTCCGATTTGAATCTGTTGGACTTTTTCCTGTGAAGATAAATGAAAAACTTTGTTTATGATCGTCGACAGGAAATTTTAGACGTCGAGGCTCTTCGAGACTGTGTCGTCACAGCGGCCCAGCTTATGATGTTTTGCCGTCGTACAGAATCGTGCATTCGGAGCTCGTGGTTATAATTGCGGACATTACTACTCTAAGTTTTTGTCCTGTTTCTCATCAAACAGTCCTCTTCAAGACTACCACGAATTATTTGAAAAGAAAAAACTATTAACTACGAACGCGATCTCAAACAGTAAATTATTAATTACCAGATCATTAGGTAATAATATGTCGTTGTACTTTAATATTGAAAGCTTCTGTAATGAAAGAAACAAAAACACCTGCTTCCTACGAAAAAAAAACCGGTCGAAATGAATAAAATCTGTAGTAAATGTGTGACCTTGTTATAAATAGAATATTTGTGCAATTCATAGAGCAGCAAGGCTGCTTCGTAAACAAATGCATTCATAGAATACAATAAACATTTATTTATATACCATTCGCAAACTCCTGTCCCTAGAGTCTCTAAATTCAGGGATCTCGGCGTACTTTTCGACTGCAATTTGTCTTTCACTGAGCATATAACTGCATCTAGAACTCTGTCTTTTTTCATCAGATCTTGCAAGCATTTATCTAATCTGACTTCTCTGAAGGTTCTTTTTTTATTCTCTTGTTCGCTTCAGGCTGGAGTATGCTTCAGTTGTGTGGTATCCTCATTACTATTTTCAATAAATACTTTTGGAGAGGGTTTAAAAGCGCTGTCTTAAATATTTATGTTACAAGATTGATGTTAAATACTCTCTTCGTGGTACAGACTATGCTCAGTTACTCAACAGGAATAATTTTCGTTCCTTATCTCAGCGAAGACAGGAAGCTAGCGGAAGATTTCTACTAAAACTAATTAACAACAAATTGATTCAGCAGCATTACTCTCTTGTATCAGGATTAACATACCTCAATATAACATGAGATCTGTAGATCCGTTTTATGTTCCAAGAATTCGAACGAATATTATGTGTAAGGCCCCAATCACACACATGTGTAGGAATGCTAATCATTTATTTCCAGACCCACTTCATTAGGTAGCTTCTTTTTGTTTTTCTTTTTGTTTCTGGTTCCACTATCAAAAATATTTACAATTTACTTATTTTTTTTTAAGATGATGTATTATTATTGTAGCACTGTATTTTGTTTTGTACTTACTCTCTTTGTATATTCTTTTTCTTTTTGTATGTCCTTTTAAGGGAAATTGTATAATTCTGTTGGACAAATACACTATTATTATTATTATTAATAATATTATTATTATTATTATTCAACTTGATAAAAAATATCTGTTTATGGCTATTTATATTAATAATAATATATATAATAATATTATAATTAATATTTATTTTTCCGACGGTATTCACTTGACACCCTGTATAATATAATGTCGAAAGATGACAAAAAATAAACACAAAAATGTCCATAATTGGCTCTCATGGTCTACAGTTGGAATCGCCCTGCTACGAGAGTACAATGAAACAAGACCAAGCATTGGCTTTGAATCACCCTACTACTATTTGCGACCTTCAACCACTAGAGGGCATGAGGTTTGATACAGCGCATTTCGTGGGGTATAGTCAACGTAAAGATCAAAAGAGAAATACTGTGAAATCAGATCTTGCGTGCCAAGCTTCGCTGATGAGGTTTTTAGGTTAAAACCGAAATCACGTGATCCGAAGCCAATGCTTGATCTTGTTTCATTGTATGTAGGTACTCTTGCAACATGGTGATTCTAACAATAGACCATGAGCGCCTATTATAGGCAATTTCTGTGTTCACAATAATATAATGTTTAAAAATACTCTCATAATTGTCACCATTTATATTCCGGCGTAAACGTATAGAATGTAATTAATACTATTCGAGCTAAATCAATATTAATAGACGTGAGTTTACAGCGTATAAAATATTTGTCGCAGTTCCCGTTCCATTTCTGTGATATAAAATATGAACAATCAATAAATGAATAATTTATTACGATATACAATGGTGACATTGCGATAGTACGTATAATAGATATAACTAAAATGGAAAAATGTTCCCCGTATAAATAATAATTAATAATGAACAAACTGGCGTGTTCGTCCATCGAATTTGGCATATTGTTTAGTGAACGATTTACAAAGTTAGCGTGGAATAGGTACGAAAAAATGAGGTGTTAACAACATAAACAAATATATCAACTAGCCAGTTTAGAAGCGTATAAACAGTATTGTTTTCACAAAATAGAGTTATTTATTCTTCTGAATCTATTTCAAGATCAACTGGTACAATAAACTTAATGTTTAAGGTTTTTTCATTTCTAAAAACAATTGTTCAAATCGATTTCTAGGATGGTTTCAAAACGTACAGTCATTCCATCTTCTTAATTGTATCTAAACTGTATCTCTGTGACAGTATCGTGAACTTAGAAGATAACCAGTGATACAGGTCATAGACTGCTAAGTCGAATAAGTATGATGGTGGTTGTAGAATGATATGAATTGAGCTTTTCATTAAATCTCGAAGAACCAATACATTTCTGTGGTGCAACAACGAAGAGATGTCATAATTCTGGTTTGTTTTCGCCAATACCATAACGCTTAAATAATATTCTCCATCATATCAATTGGGGCTGGTGGAAGGAATTCATGGTGCGCCACTCTCGAATAATCAAAGAAATTTTCCAACTTGATTTTTGGCCGACTTCGTCGTGAGTTTTTCTATTTTGGCCCACTTTTGGCGTAATAGTCATTATCAGTTATGGTATTGACCACATGAACGCAATGCCGCTTATCCAGAAAATTGTACGTGTTTCGGCACCAAACCAGATTTCACTCTTCTTAGATGCTCTCCGCTAGATCAGTTATTTGATTTGTACAACGAGTTATTTATCAATAGATATAGATAGCTGTCGAAGGCTATCTTTACTATCGAGTGTTTCTCTATCTTCTTTAAATTGTTTGTATCACTTGCTAACTCTTTTGTGGCATAGCATGGTTATCAAAACACCTTCTACAATTATCTGAAGAATTTTGCAGTAGAATTTTTATTTGCTCAACAAAATTTAATGCCAAACATTTGCATACCTACTGAAACAATAACGATAATGTTATGAACTGTAACACAGTTGTTAACCGCCAAAAAGAATATTTTATCAGAATCAAAATTCTACTGTATATTAATAGCTTCAAAGATCTAGAGATCCTTAAAAACCTCTGATAATCCTTTGCAAACAACTTCCGTTTAATGAGCTAAATCACCACCACCTTAATCAATAGTAGTCACAAATACTTAGATGTCTGATGGAAGAAGGTAGAACTCTATATTTTTTTAATTAAATTAGTTTATAAATCTTTGGAGAAATTGTGTGTGTTCTATTCAATTTGCTGATTGAGCGTTGGTCCTTCTTCTTCTACAATGAATTTGTATCGTTATTGGTCCAGGTCACTCTAAATCCAAAAATTTCAAGAGATATCACGAAATAATGAAATTTTGCTAGCGAATTCTTGAAATGCTGAACAATTTGAACAAAGAAGGACAGCAAACTTGCATTTTCAAACTTCATTTGCGGACTATGTATGACAAGAGATTAAAATTTTAAAACAATGTTCAGAACAAATTGAGAAGACAAAAGAACTTATATTTTTTACATAATCATTTGACGGGGAGAAAGATTTTGGCAAAATTGGTTTTCGATGTTTGTTTTGAATGACAAAAAGAATCAACAACAACATTGAAAAGTATAAATATTAAAAAAGGAGACAGTAAACCTAAAATATCTTGTGGACTTATAACACTGCTGTTGCTCGGCTACCTACCGATGCGAGAGATCATCTGGATTCTGGGCTTAGCTCTCGAAATATTTTTCTGTATAATTATGGTCCGAGTTATGTCTATCTTATTCAATACCAATTCTATAAAGGAAAATTATTAAATTAATGAATAATTTTGGAAAGTAATGTGAACTTCCAAGTGCCTAGAAAGCCCAAGGTTTCATTGGTTGGTTTCTACTTCTATCCTCCACCTTCTTCTTACCCGTCCTCTCCTCCTCTTTCCCACAACTGTCTTGGCCATTATCATCTATGGTATTGTTGACACCACCATTCTTTCCATAGATCTCATCAATTTCAGTTTCTGAACCTTCATCACTCCCACTATATTTGCTTCTCCATAAAGGTCACTCAGCTCTTTGTTTCTTCTTCTTACCCATATCTCCCTCTAGTTGGTCTTACTATGGTTTTATATGTCGTTTCCTTGATAGACCTCTCTTCCTTAGCATCCCATTGAGTGCTGCAATACGTCTATTCCCAGCCGTTAACCTAGATTGAATTTCCATTTAAAAACTCGGCTTATAGTAATTGTCGTTCCTAGGTCTACCTTTTCGAATTGGTATACCCATGCATTCTTCTAAATTCTTTATCAGACCCGCCCATATATTTCGTTTTCTCCACCTTTATGTGTAATCCAACCTTTAGCCATTGTTCTGCTAGTCTTTTTATTATATGGCGTACGTACAATCCGATGTTGCCAAATCAACTAAATACAAGTCGTATATTAAAGGTGGGATTAGAATGCACAACACCCTGCCAAAAGTGTTACGATGCAAGGTATTAGTCAATTAATCCTTTCTCTCCCGGTGATGTCGTTTGGAATCACGTTGATTGTAGAGGTAACTTCTAACGTTTGGCAATGAAACCTATAAAAATGTTGTCCTTCTATCTCATACATGGCTTATTATACCGATAGAAAGTATATTCTGTATATTATTATCGGTTAATAATTCAAGTCGTAACTCGGTTCTAGTATATTTTACACAAAGCTAAGTGACTATAATATCGGTAAGACATTTTTATCGACCAGGTATTAAAAAGTTTTTATGTTGTTTAGTAGTAAAATAATGCTAAAAAGCACAATGTTGTTTAATCTAAAATTCGATATAACTTTTTGATGCCTGAGCCAATGGGAGTTTTATTGGCTCTAAACATTTTTTATATAATTACCTTGTTAGTACCCATTTCTGGTTTCTAAAATTCTTATGTGGTAAAATGGTGAGATTGAAGTGGTTTGACAATAAATCCGTTAATCTTATCTCTACTTATGCTGGTGTTCATCATATAGAAAAAGTAAAAAGCTGATAAAAAGTATATCGAAATTGAATGACCTCATATTGTTAAGGCCGCGTTAACAGCCCTCAGTATCAATAACTCGAACTAATAAATAATCATACTTCCCGTGAAATTATATTAGACAAGAGATGGCGTTTCCCTATACTATTTGTTAAGAAAATTAGTTTGCATAAAAATAAAATAATGTGCTGCTCTAGTGCCGCTGTAAGTAGCAATTTTGTCTATTGCGACCTTCAAAACATAATCTCCGTATTTCTTCGGACCACTTCGACACAACTTCGGAGATCGGGATTCGTTCGTTCATGTTCATAGATTTGGTCGATCTGGTCGCTTTACCGGCGGTATTACGATTTGTGCTTTGTTGTATATTGTAATTTTTACTAGCAAGACCTGATTAGAAAATTATTTACGCACATTTTTTGGCGAGTACAAATTAAATTTGCATTTACTTTATTTCGTTTAGCATATCTTATAAAAGGCTAATTTAAGTTTGTTGATACAAATTGATTTCGTAACATCTGTGCACACCCCTGCTGTAGCACGTAGTGTGTGCATTTTTTAACGTCACTTCAGGTGCTTCAGGTTGGTACAACGAATTGCATATGAACAATGAATAGT
Organism: Popillia japonica; assembly: GCA_004785975.1. NCBI lineage: Eukaryota > Metazoa > Arthropoda > Insecta > Coleoptera > Scarabaeidae > Popillia > Popillia japonica. The sequence continues at coordinate 6,757 of SMLS01064525.1, forward strand.
ACAGTGACAAATTATAGGATAATTATTTTATATTCGTTCCATTACAGATTGGTTTCGTAGCATTTGTGCGGACTTTTCTGTGCCAATGTGGCCAGTGTGTGCATTTCTTGGACGCAACTTCCCGGTTAGTACTTGTTAGTAGCTACATAAGTAGTAACAGTGACAAATTGTGGACAGCATGCTTACATGGGTGTGTATGTATAACATGTAATAAGTTCCCTTCTTTAGAAATGAATGTTACTTATTTTAAGTTCTATGTTCTGTAATAATTCAACATGACTCCTTCAAATTTGTTTTACTTTTCTTTTGCCAGTATGGGCAGAAAGAGAGAGGGACATATAGACATAGAAAGTACTACTGAAACCAGAAGTCGCAAAAACAGAAATATGGAAAAAGAGAAAGTAAATAAATCTACAAGCAATATGTAGTTACAATGAAACTATAGGAACTATGGCAATTATTGCTTGCTCGTTTTCTAGACGATTCGATGATGTGCACATGATGAATGACATCACAACAATATAGCAAAATCGACTTGTTTACACTTTTAGGTTAGTTATCATAAATGGAGAATGCTACGATACGATAAATGACAGACGGTTATATAGCATCGCTGCACGCCTCTACCAACATAAAATCGCAGTCGCAGTTACGTTAATATTTTACTTTTATAGATATTTTGTTATTTCTGTATTGGAGATTTCGAAAATTCCGTTCATGATGTGTACGTCTTCGAATCGTGAACTGATATATCTGTTTATTCGAATATTGTAACATATTACCTGTATATATTACAAAAACAATATACATACAATGTACTTATATGTGAAATATATAGTATAATAAACATATTTTTCAGATGTGACGTAGATATAGAGTATGCCAGTGATGACAATAATAATCAGAATAATTTCTGGTATAGATATGTACATATGTTTTGTTTTAACAAACAACAGAATATAATTTCTTGTCTTTTAGTGAAACTTCAAATATTAATAAAAATATTTGGGACGAAACTGATGCAAAATCTGAGAGGTAAAATACCGGTAATATATATTTATTTATAGTGTACATACATGTACTGTATTTATGTATTTTTATGTGGTTGTGTTAATAAAATATGAAATTTTGGCATTTTTGGTTGTTTCAATGTAAATCTGTATTTTTATTTTAATTGGACGTTCTTATTAACTGCTAGATAGTTAATATTTAATAAGTAAGTATCTTCTAGTTACGAATTATCAGATACTTTCAAAGAATAGATGGTGACTATATCCAGTATACCACAATAATGTCCATATTCTAACACTAAATTAAATTCAACTAAAATAATAAAGTGCTGCCCTCTTACGCTTAAGGTGTTACACTACAGATTAGGGCTGATTAGAGTGTATACTGTATAGTTATCTACTTTCTCCACAAAACCGTATTTTCTAATAGATTTGTTTAGTTTTCACATTTTATGCAATTTTTTGACTTGAAATAACTATGTCCATTATAAGTAACCATGTCGTTGATAAAAATCGTTGCACAGTTGAATAATGACAAAAGTATTTTTTCTACAGTTTCAGTTTTCAATCAACTTGTACACGACGACCCTTAATGAATACATTAATTTTTATTTTTCATTTATTTTAAGTTTCCATGAAATGTATTAGAAAACGAAAATTGCGTATTTTGAATTCCCGCCACAGAACTGTTAACGCACCCTTAAGTTGTACAATACATACTGTACATATATTGGAGAGGGGCGGAAGAGGGGAGAGGGGGGAGGGGGGAGATTTCAATGGCATTAGATATTGGTTATTGTACCGATGTGATTGTAAATCACACAATATAACAAAATTTAAGAAACCTATCGCATTTCGAAATAAAATTGGCCATGCTCTCCTAAAGTGTAATAACGTAGAACGAAAAAGGAAAGGTAGACCTCGCACTGGAGAAAATATCTGGTAAGTATGATAACATGCAATATTGACCAATCTCGAAATTGCTTTAAAACATTCATCATGGAAAATAATAAAAAATATATAATAATATAATAAAAAAATAATAAATACCTTGCTATGTTTACCTAATATTAATAAATTACATTGTATTTTAGAAAATTTGCTTTCTTTATTACAAGTGAATTTGGTTTCAATAAAAAATCTACACAAAAAATTACACATATGTATTTATCTTCGCAGTGATGCCATATGGAATCAATCATTTTTTGCAAAATATTAAATATTTTCCACTTTTTATATTTTTTCTGATATTATTCATTTACTCCTTAATTTATAAAAACTAGAGAAAGGATTAATAGAGGTTTGGCACTGCATGCTATAGATATTTATTTTACATTATTGCTTTAATATTGTATACTTGGTTTTATATTTCCGTACTTGAGGCTAAATTAAATACACAGACATAAATATGTTTATCGTATACAAAAATATGCCGACGTACTTTTGCTGGAATTGTTTGCGCAGATTCTTTACTTCCCATCATCAAAGATTATCTAAAAGTTTACCTAATTTATCTTCAAATAAATGATTGCCTTAGAATGAACAGAAGAATATCAAGAAATTAATTCAATTTTAATAAATACCCCACAATTAAACCTTTTACTTCTTCTCCCTACATAAGTCTTCCTTGAATTTTCTCTAGCTATATTGCGAAAATATTTGCGAACTTTACAGGAGTTCCAATATTCCTCCATAGAATTCCCGAACAAAACAGAATATCTTGAAAGGATTCCTTCTTTCACGCAAAACATTAGAATCCAGTAAACAAATGGATTTCAATAAGGAAAAAAAATGCCAATCAGCAAATAAATACACAAGAAAAATGTTCGTATTACAAAGCGTTTTAGCATCTGCGACGACGGTCTTATTGAAAAATGGAAACGATTGTTGTTTCTTTCCCGTCGGCGTACCTACAGCCCATCGCATCGTCACACCGTCCTTCTTCTCGTCCACACCTCCTACTCTTCTCCTAGCCTATGGGAAATCTGAATTTATCACTCTCTCTCATAAAGGATTACCACTTGTCAACGCTACGAGGAAAGTGCATTTGCTGAAATGATTTCCTTCGTATTATTATGCTAAAGCAAAAAAAAAGAATAAAACGTGGAACGAAATTTATTTAAGATGAGATTTATTGAAATTTATAGGGTGAGGAGGTTTTCCGTAGGTAACGAAGCACGGATGACATACGTAGGAGGAAAGCCAACGCAGAAACGGCAGAGGCGGAAATTCTGAAAAAATGTTCTTGAGGAATCTTCAAGAAAATTTAACTTAACCGATCTAATAACCAGAGTTAGTCTTTATATTGATATACATTAGATATATTTCATAACAGGATATTCATCTCAGAAGCAATCAGCTCTTTGACGGCGCATAATAAGGCGAAAAATATATAACACACTCCATCACGACACGAATTCATCATCCCGAAGAATATTCGGAAATAAATTCCTTTCGTGTTTGTATATTTCTTAATTTCAACTCTTGAGGGAGCGGAGCGGAGAACGCACACCACCCTCAGAAATAAGCTTCGGCGAATACAAGAAACGTAAGAAGGGATAGCGCGGTAGTCAAAATAAATATGACAAATAAAGTAGAATTTAAGAAGGATGGATAACTTTTTCGCCGTGAAAGGAATGAATTAAAGCCGCAATAAATCTACCGGAATACAATTTTCCGGGGATACTTTTATTCTGTCGCATTCTAAGAGAGTGTGGGATGATGAATTTTTACCGCCGCCGTGCACATAAATGCCCTCCCCTCGCAGCCGCCGTCGCCAAAGAGAAAAAATTTAAATCGTAATTATTCCCCACAGCGTCCGCCATACTTCGAGCTCTGTCACAGAAAATCTTTCGACTTCTAGAATATTTTCTCCCGGGATAGTCGCATTTTCCTTCTCCGGGGTGTAATATATTAAATTTATTGACTATTTTAATAAAGGCGTTCGGATTTTAGAATCGTTTCCGCAGATTTTTATATTTCTTTCATTGGATGCGGCGACAATATTATGAGTTGAAAAGATATTGATGTTGTTATATGCAGGATGAATTTAGCACTCAATGCGCTCGAGCTGCTACATTCCACGAGCGCGGTCTTCTTCGATTTGGCACCTTTTTCCATATTGTGTGGCATGATGGACTGTTGTTCAACCTGCGGCGTGATGGCATCAACCAGAAGTTGGTGGACCCTACTTGTCCAGAGGATCTTTCCAAGACAAGTAGCCCGGCTCTTGATAAGTTACTCTATAGTTACGTAATGAGACGAAGATAGTTCTTTCAATCCTCCTAACAGTACTGAAACTCGGATACTGGACTAACCTTCAGCTGGCCGATTACAACTGTTTGAATACTTTTGAATGCCCTAAAATGAGTTATTTTGAGCTAACTTTTCAATCTCGGATACAGGAAAAAAATCACAGAGACTCAAGTCAGCCGAATAGCCGATGCCCAGATACTTTATCGCCTTCTCAGGTACTATCCTTACGCCCCCCAAATTAAAAACTATATGGTCTCTTGACCTTCCTCCTTTGATCAGGACAGCTGAGCAGTCACTGATTCCCTGTAAGCATCTGTCTGCGTGTCATGAGGGCGTCTTCGTTTTTTGCTCCAACTACTACCACTAGGTCGTCTGCAGAAGCGAAGGTCTTTGCTTCCTCACTCAGCTCCAAGTCAAAGACACCATCATACGGGATGTTCCAGAGTATCGGGCCAAGGACAGAGCTCTGTAGAACTCCCATCTCGACATCCACTGTTTGTATCTTGTCTATTACGATTTTGCTATCCTTAATGTAGCTCGCTATGATGTTTAGATTAGGAAAGTGCCTTTTAGGCACCTGCTCCATAATCAGGGCGCAACTCGCTGAATTGAAGGCGTTTTTTACATCTACAGTTATGAGAGCGCATCACCTACTGCCATACACCTCCGCTGCTTTAATTACTGCTTCAATAGCATGTATTGTGGACTTCCCTTTTTGGAAACCATACATACTGTTGGGGATGCAGTCCTCCCGTCTCCTCTAGCTCTTTGCACAATTAATTTTTGATTAGGGTTTCGATGAGCTTGCTCATTGTGCCCAGCATGCATAGCGGTCTGTAGGAGCCTGGGAATGTGAAAGATTTTCTCGTCTCCCAATTCATTGGTCAAAATCTGATAGGGTGGTGTGAGTCAAATTCAACTCTTCTCCAATATTTCTGACAGTCAAGCGACGTATCTAAACTAAGATTCCGAAGTCCGTCGACATTTTCATCGGTTCTTGAACATGAAGGCCCTCCACTTCGTGGTTCATCTTTAATCGACTTTCTTCCTTCTGAAAATGCCTTAAATCATCGAAATACTTGGGCTCTTTACGATACACTGTCTCCGTAGACGTGCTGAACTTTTGCAATTGTTTTCGTTGCTCTACGCTACGAACAACCAACTGACTCTAGCTAGTTCGAGCTCGTATTGAAGTTGCATCATATGTTCCCCCACCGCTCTTCCAAGTCTCGCATCCCAAGTGTTGCTAGATCAAACGCTACGTTGCCAGTCTCATTAATCAATTTACACACCTCGTCCGGCAACGATGGGCTAATTTGCAGGCATCTCCAGCTGTCTGTCGACGACATTTGTAAGTGGGCCACCAGGTGGAAAGTAAGCATTAACTCAACCAAATTGGAAGCTGTCCTCTTTTCACGGAAACGAAACCCACTCCAAACAACCACCTTAGTGGTGATGGGAGTGGCGAGAGAGAGTCCGTAGCAAAAGAAGGCAAAATATGTACCTCGGTATTGTGCCATCCACGATCCAAGCCTGACGTTCAGGTAATATTTTAATAAAGCCATCACACAAGGGTCTTCAATTCCTCCAACGCTGGACCAGTGGTCGTTTAGCCCTCCAAACTCACTCCACTAACCGCAGACCATTAAAAAGAAAATGTGTCGCCACGGCAAAGGGGCTGCCTCTTACAGGAGACTAAATATCGAATTCCAGAATTCGTCTTGTTAAAACTCTGCGAGGAGGCCTGTCAGGGTCTAG
>SMLS01064532.1:0-14846 GCA_004785975.1 Popillia japonica
GTTTCCGGTGATTCGAGTTCTTTTGAACATTATTCCAAATTTTTTGAGCTTTCTGACTTTCTTCTCTGTGGGATTTATGAAATAATTGAAAAAAAAAACTTGAAATTTCTGTAGTCCTAGTTATGAAATTCAAAATATTGAAAGTTTTTCCAAGTTATACAGTGGACTGGTCTCAACTTTTAGCCGTTTACCACGTCTTGCTCATGATATAATTTGGTAAAGCGAAATTTATTATTATCAATTATCAAATTGATTTTTTGCGACATTTCAGGTTTTTGACCTGGTTTGATCATCTTTAATGGCATCTGCTTCAAGAGTTATATAATGTTCAAGTAAAGTCAAAGTCTAGCTCCGAAAGAGTTGGTCTCTGAAAGAGAAGTCTAAAACATTCTTAGCATACAACTACAAAGAAATGATCGAATTGATTAAGTTGAGATATTGTGGCCAATATTCTTTGACAAAAGAACCAGAAATAGTATAGTTTATCAGTACATATTGGGAAAAAAATACATTAAGTGCAACACTTATTTCATTGCTTCTGTGATGAGAACTGGAGTAGAATTTTGGAGCAAATTTGATTGCTAAGTAAATCTAATAGAATAAAAAATTGGACTATGTAACTTAGGTCGAAGTAACATTCATGCAAACTATGATGGCCACATTATGTCTTCTCTTAATGAGATGAACCAAATAGAGTTTCGTAAGTAGCATTTGCAACTTTAATTGTATGAAAATAAGTGTTGGGGGGATGGCTTATATCGCCATCTAACCACTTCCCTAATGAAATAGGATTTTCTTGGCTAAAATTTTCTTCTTCTCGCATATTGGGATTGATTCGATTTAAGGTTCTTTGTTTTCAACCTATCAACACTGATAATGTTATGACTTCTTCTTTTCTAGCAATTATTTGATGGATCTTTAAGTTAGGTTTAGGAAAGTAGTTCAATATTGCATCTGTTGATAGAAGATTGAATAACGTTCTCGTTTTATTTGATTTTTCAAAGGATTTCGATGCTGTGTCTTATCAGCTATTAAACTGCTACACATAAGTTAAGGATATATCTCAAAATCTGCTCAATCTTTCAATTATCAAATATTTGTCATGTTTGACACTTTATTAAAATTGGTAGTTATCATACCTACGCGATACGGATAAACGTAGCATTATATTGCAAATAGTGACCTGTAGAAAGTTCTTCTTGTTCAAACCTGTTCTAACGAATCATCAATTGGTAGTTTAGTTTACTTGTCAATTTGTTGACTTATCGTGCAAATTCGGTATCGAAATTTTGTTCGTTGCTAATTCCTAATACCTAGACGTAAATTAGCATCTGAAGAAGCAAATGGAGCAATTGGTTTGCTGCAGAGTGGTTACCCCCAAAGTGACGTAGCATCTTTCTTTCAAATTAGCCAAAATGAAATTTCTAGACTTTTTAACTGTTTTCAACAAACTGGATCTGTTGAAGAAAGATCTAGAATTGGGGGTCCACCAATAACTACCCCTGCTGAAGACCGATATGTCACAATTTTTACATGAACTGAAACTTTGAGCACATATCGGATGCTCAGTAAGACGTTTGCAGAAGCCACAGGAACATCAATAGTAGTTGAAACTGCCAGAAGACATTTATGGGATGTAAATTTACGTTCTAGACGAGTTCTTAGAGGTGCACCATTAACTTGCGAAGATAGGTGCCAAAGTTTAGAATGGAATGTCAATTGGACTGATGAGTGGAAGTTGGTACTATTCACTGATGAGTCCAGATATGGTCGTTTTTCGGATAGTCATTGAAGGTGTGTCTGGACACAAGCAAGACACTGGGATACCGACTTGCTGATTATTCCGGGAAACCTGATCTCAGAAGTATTCATACTTGAATCATGTGATCAACAACATTGTACTAGACTTTTATGCTGCTGTAGGTCCTCACCGGTCTTTGGCAGTTATAGATGCAATTGAAACCATTGAATTTTTTTCTTTTGCCAAATCAAATTTTCCATAATATCCCTAACTTATGTGGAGCAGTTTGCTGGTTTTTGTGCAGAATTTGAGGATCTAATCTTACTTATCTGGTAGAATTGAGAGCGTTAATTAGTATGGCTGTATTTTACCCTGCTATTGATGTTTTGTCTGGAATTCCTCACGGTTCTATCATTGGACCACTGCTGTTTATTATTTATACCGATGACATCCTGAAATCAGTTTAAAATTGTAGCAGTTTCACAAAAATGTGAATATTTTTTAAACGATAAAATTTTGACTTGATCCCGACTATTGGTAAACAAGTCTGTATAATTGACGGTATCTAATCGAATCGTGTCAGGGATTAAAATAAAATAAAACTAAACTATTTGTCCTTGTAAGTATTCATATTTGGCGCCTGTCAGCTATAAAATTATGTTGCTTGCGAACGCTTTGCATACACATACACCTAATTAGTTGATACGTACACTTAAACAATGTCATAACAAGTTCGTTAACATTAATATTGTTGAAAAGTCGTAATATGCAAATAATCTTGCTGGGCTTCATATGTACCTATGTATGACGTATCTATTGGTATCGACTTTTCTGCGGAAATTACGTATGTAGTGTGTATGTAGATATGAACGTGTACATAGAAGGTATCAAGTTCAATGCCGTGCGTTATTAAAGAAAGAAATAAAATGAAATTATCACTGCACGCTTGGTAACGGCGGTTTTGTTTTAAATTCGGGGAGCCTACAAGTGCATTGTCCTTTTGCTAACAAAGAAAAGTAAATTCACCGGTGATGTTCATCTCTAAAATACCACTCAAACTAAACTATGTATACAATATTGACAAAATCTTATCTTTCACAGAATTATCATTATTTATTTATAAACGTTTATGTAATACGCATCCTGTAATACGTTTAAATATAAATGCTGTCATACATTGTAGATACCACACGAGGTTTAACACGTTTTTTTTATCTTTTTAATACTAACTAATTCCCGCGTATCGCGAACGGAGCCCACATAATTTTAATTATTGGAGTATGGAGTCTTGACTAGAACACAAAAAAAGAACCGTAATTGCATTCGTATTCGGTGAGTCAGATCACCATCGTTCTGCTATGCGGTGAATGGATATCCAAGTATAGAGCTTCGTTTATCGTTCGTGGGACATTCCCTTGAACTCCGTGTGTGTGAACATGATGCCTAACTCCGGAAATATTTAACCGAAAGTATGTCATGCTCTATTTTACGATCTCTGGAAATCAATACGTGCGTTAGAGTTGTGTTCTGTTATTTAATGTTTTGTGGAACGGTATTATGGAAACTCTCATATTAGGATTCGGTCCCTTCTTTTTTCAAAATTTCAATCTTTTTTGTGTTTCAGGCAGTTCCTCTACATTGTACCAGAGTTTTGCAAAATAATCCTAAAGATGTTTTTCTTATTCTTCGATCAGTATCGCTCGCCCCACCCTATATAGTTTAGAAAATGTGAAATTTTGAATATTGTTCCAGGTTCCTACTTGTTTTGAACTTGTTCTGAAGTTTTGCAATTGAATCATAACGGCTACTTTATCCACAACGTGTTAAATACGTGAAGTCACTAAACAACCAGAAGTAAAATTCTAATTTCTTTTTTCAAAAACAAGTTATATTACGAAACAGTATAAAAAAATTATACTGGGCGTTCATATAATCCTATACCTAGAATTAAAGTTCCCAAACAGTAATTCATTATCGTACTAGTTCTCATAATACTCACCCACAGCTCCTAACAGAATAGAAGTTTAATAAATGCTAACGTAATAATGCCCTCGTAGCTCAGTGGATAACAGCTACGCCTACCACGCTGGTGGCTCGCATTCGGTTCCTGTCAGCGCATTTTCTTTTTTAATCCTATTGTGCACAATATTAAGTACAATTTACTATCAATTGTGCAATAAAAAAATAGAAAGATGGCTTTTCTGTCAACTTCTATGCAAAAAATGCGTTTATTTCTCATTTCAGTTTTCGTAATGATATTCTTTTAAACTGTAGTGTTTCGTTGTATGCTAATGCTAATGTTTTAGGTTCCTCCAAGTTCATTTTACAATATCCAATTTTAAAATTTTTCGAACAAAGCTGTCCATTTCTTCCCTTTGCATTTTGGAAATTTTGAAAATTGTTCCCGATGATTCGAGTTCTTCTGAAGATTATTCCAAATTTTTTGAGCTTTCTAACTTTCTTCTTTGTGGGGTTTATGAAATAAATGAAAAAAAAACGAAATTTCTGTAGTCCTAGTTATGAAATTCAAAATATTGAAAGTTTTTCCACGTTATTCAGTGCACTGGTCTAAACTTTTAGCCGTTTACCACGTCTTGCTCATGATATAATTTGGTAAAGCAGAATTTATTATTATCAATTATCAAATTGATTTTTTACGACATTTCAGGGTCTCTGGCCTGGTTTGATCATATTTAATTGCATCTGCTTCAAAACTTATATAATGTTCAAGTAAAGTCAAAGTCTAGCTCCGAAAGAGTTGGTCTCTGACACAGAAGTCTACAAAATTCTTAGCATATAACTACAAAGAAATGTTTGAATTGATTAAGTTGAGATATTGTGGCCAATATTCTTTGATAAAAGAACCAGATATAGTATAATTTATCAGTACATACTGGAAAAAAAAACATTAAGTGCAAAACTTATTTCATTGCTTCTGTGAAGAGAACTGGAGTAGAATTTTGGAGCAAATTTGATTGCTAAGTAAACCCAATAGAATAAAAAATGAGACTATGAAACTTAGGTCGAAATAACATTCATGCAGACTATGATGGCCACATTTTGTCTTCTCTTAATGAGATGAACCAAATAGAGTTTCTTTAGTAGGATTTGCAACTTTAATTGTATGACAATAAGTGTTGGGGGGATGGCTTATATCGCCATCTAACCACTTCCCTAACGAAATAAGATTTTCTTGGCTAAAATTTTCTTCTTCTCGCACATTGGGATTGATTGGATTTAAGGTTCTTTGTTTTCAATCTATCAACACTGATAATTTTATGACTTTTTCTTTTCTAGCAATTATTTGACGGATCTTTAAGCTAGGTTTAGGAAAGTAGTTCAATATAGCATCTGTTGATAGAAGATTGAATAACATTCTCGTTTTACTTGATTTTTCAAAGGCTTTCGATGCTGTGTCTTATCAGCTATTAAACTGCTACACATAAGTTAAGGATATATCTCAAAATCTGCTCAATCTTTTAATTATCAAATATTTGTCATGTTTGACACTTTATTAAAATTGGTAGTTATCATACCTATGCGATACGGGTAAACGTAGCATTATATTGCAAATAGTGACCTGTAGAAAGTTCTTCTGGTTCAAACCCGTTCTAACGAATCATGAATTGGTAGTTTAGTTTGCTTGTCAATTTGTTGACTTTTTGTGCACATTCGGTATCAAAATTTTGTTCGTTGCTAATTCCCAATGCCTAGACGTAAATTAACATCTGACGAAGCAAATGGAGCAATAGGTTTGCTGCAGAGTGGTCAACGTCAAAGTGACGTAGCATCTTTTTTTCAAGTTAGCCGAAATGAAATTTCTAGACTCTTTTTAACTGTTTTCAACAAACTGGATCTGTTGAAGAAAGATCTAGAATTGGGGGTCCATCAATAACTACCCCTGCTGAAGACCGATATGTCACAATTTTTACACGCCCTGAACCTTTGAGCACATATCGAATGCTCAGTAGGACGCTCCCAGATGCCATAGGAACAATAGTAGTTGAAACTGCCAGAAGACGTTTATAGAATGTAAATTTACGTTCTAGACGACTTTTTAGAGTTGCGCCATTGACTTGCGAAGATTAGAATGGGATGTCAATTGGACTGAAGAGTGGAAGTTGGTACTGTTCACTGATGAATCGAGATATGGTCGATTTTCGGATTGTCCTCGAACGCGTGTCTGGACACAAACTTTGGTAGCAAGACAGTGGGGATCAGTACATGAAGGTCACCCTTTCAGAGAAGCCACTGTTTGTGTATGCAATTGAAACCAATGGAATTCTTGATTTAGCTATACCTGTTCTAACGTTTGTATCGCCATCTAATCTGTTCCCTAACAAAATAGGATTTTCTTGGCTAAAATCTTCTGCTATATGAACCATTGCACATTGAGATTGATTGGATGTAACCTATCAATACCCAATTTTATGAGTTTTCTTTTTTGATGCACAGTTCTTAGTTTTGCATCTCCGATTATCAATTCATATTTCGGCGCATGAATCATTTTCGTTTTTCCAATTTACATCTCCAGAATAGGTAAATTTCTATTTGCATATTTAGATGTGCTTTGTATAGAAGATTAACAGCGTTGCCGTCGATGCTCTTATAGAAAATAGTTTCATTGCGTGAAAGTGATGTATGCTTCGTATTTGGTATTCAGGTTGAGTAAACCACGTTCACAGTAATGATGTCACACATCTCGACCTTACCAAGACAGCATAATAGCAATCAGGAATGAGGATTGTGCAATACCTTCATGCATTCAACAGAAATTGAGCTATATAGAATAAAATTTCACTTGTGTATCGCCTTATAAACAGGTGATATAGCATCGTTATATACATACAATATTCATGTTTCGATCGTAAGAAAAGCATGCAGCTAATGTATTAATTTATTCGTCAATAAAAACAGTAATTATTCGGAAAGTAGTACATACTCCCAGCAGTTTTTCGCATGTAACCCAAGGTCGCTCTTACATATAAGGAAAGAGTTGGTTGTGCTAAATAATAAATGAAAGTGTGCGAATCCAAATCATAAAAATAATCATCAAATATTGACGTTTACGGTGACAAATTTAGTGCCAACTTAATTAATCTTCAATTTAAAAATTCCTTATATTATCTTTTAGCGCTCTTTCCAGCATTAGATACCTACCTAATTATTTAGAATTTTATCGAAGGATTGCGAGGACAGAATTATAGTTCGTGTGAACGTAGCATCTGCGACTAAACGACACGTTCTTGAAGGCGAATTAATGGTGATTCATTTTATACCTACATATGTGCAGAACATTATCAGTTTACAGTGGCATATGTTGTGGCGATTATGTTTACAGTGTTAATTGATGAAAAGAGGTTAATACGACGACATTGGGCGGCAGATGTGTGATATAAAAGGGGTTTTAAATGTCATAGTTTCTTATGGTGTGCAATGCACTAGAACCTATACACCACAAATTACTTTTACGACAATAATATAGGTTGGTAATAGGTGCTATGCGTCATCGATATAATTAAGCAATTATAGAATTGGGTAAAATATAACCCAATAACCGCGACAACTAATTTCAAGTTTAAAGAAGTTATTTTGCAATGACCATGATAAATTAGCCTGTCCACGTAAAGTGACAAAACTATTCTATGCATAACCGTTATTACGTAACGCCCTATATGATGCAATTTCAATGTGATATGGAAAATCCCTTGTTTGACATCGATGTTTACGCAAATATTTTGCACACCAAATGCAACGTTTTATACGTAATATAATAGTGCATCACCTTTTGTGACCTTGCTAAAAAAACTACTACATATTTCGAAAACATAATATTTATCTTACCTTGCACTTCTGCTGTAGCAATGTTGTATTAAAGCGTATCACATAAAGTACCGCAAACACCCAATCAAGATAAGAGATACAGCATGTTCTTGTGTGTAGTGCGTTAATAAAAGATAAAATGTATTTTACTGTTATAACTTATAATTTGTTATAAATTTAATCGTAAATTGCGTAGGTATAATAGCTAATTTGATTTTTTTTAATATGTCAAAAAGATGTTAATAATTTTAGATTTTGACAACTGTCATACACATTATGACAGGAGTAACTGTCAAATTTAACCGGAATTTGAGGTAAATTTGAAAATTATTATAAAATAGTATCTAAATCAACAAGAAAACTTGGAATTTTCAATATTAATAAAAAAACTAAAGGTAGTTAATGTGAATAAAACAAGGGAAAAGTGACAAGTGTAGCTAATTTTTCTATTGCATCCCAAACTGCAAAAGTTACAGCCACGATACCTAAGATAGTATTAGTTAAGATAGAAAATGTCATAAATTTGTGTATGGAAAATATTTTCATTGATGGCAACATGACACGCAAACCCAAGGTGAAACTAAAAAGAAGAACTTACATTCATAAGCCATCAAAGAAAGCACTAGGTTTTAAAGCAATTAAGGACAGACCCGTCTTTGTATTTTGTGCAAACGCAACTGGTCTTATGCTTAAAACTGTTTACCAATCATACAATCCACGAGCTCTTAAAATCAAAAATAAAGACAGTTTATCTGCATTTTTGCAATCAAACCCAAAGGCATGGATTTCAATTTTCCTATTTACGAAATAATTTTATTGATGCTTAATTACCGCTTAAAGTGCTGCTAATACTGGACTGGCATCTTCTCTTATTAGCCATAGAAGATGAAAATGTCCAAGTTGTTCTTTTTTACCGTCTAACACGACGTCTTTGCTTCTGTCACTTAATGAATCTTATAGGTATATACTGGTTGTCCCAATTTCGATGCTCACCAATGGTATATCGGTTAATAGAATAAATAGAGCTACGCTTAAATGGAGAATGTTTTGCAGAATTCCATCCTCGCAACTATTGTTGTTTCAAATTTGACCCAACTTTTTTCATTTTTAAAAAGTTTGGAAAATCAAAAAACTTGTCCATTTCATTATTCCTCAATAACCTGAGTAACGCTTAATCTGACCTCTCTTGGAGTTTTACATTGGTGAGACACTTTTTTAACACGAAATTGTTGATACACAGAAAACCTCGATTGTCATTTGTTTTTAAGTTATTAGCCCTAACTTTTTTTTACGGTGGCCATATTGGATTTTGGGTTTGTTAAATAGTGCTTAGAGCGTGCCTAAATATGAAGTTAAATACTGATATACGTCGAAATAACAGTTTGCAGAACAATAGCAATAGGAATAACTATCATCTTGGTCTACTGAAAATCCACATTTGGTAAATCAAAGAAGATGTTAAGTTCGATTTGGTTGCAATGTCTGGTGTCGTTTAATTGGTATGAAATTTTGTTTACATTTTTATTTTGTTTTTTTGAGTTTCTTTTTTATTTCTATGATTTTGTTATCGTTTAGTTAGATATCAGTATTACTTAGAATTGTCTTTTCACTTCCAATTGCCATATTAAAGATTAATTTACGTTTTTATTAATATTTTCCTTGTAACTAAAAATATTTCAGGCATGTTATACATCGTTTAAAAGCACTTTTTAAGCTCTAACCAACAAATCCAAACATCCAAAATGGCCACCACATGAAAAACACAAGTTAGCGCTAATAACTTAAAAATAAATGGCAATCGGAGGTTTCTGTTTATATAAAAAATTGGATCGTAAAAAAGTGTCTCAACAACGTAAAACTTTAAAAAAGGTCAGATTAAGCGTTATTCAGTTATTGGGGAATAATGAAATCGACAAATTTATGATTTTTCTAAATTTTTAAAAATAAAAAAAGTGGGATCAAATTTGAAACAGGAACAACATTTAACTGTTGTTCCAAGTATTCTAATAACCGAGATACCAGTGGTGAGCATCGAAATTGGGACACCTGGTATATCCGACAAATTTTCGAAACGCTGACAGATGGTCCGATATAGGACTCATGCAATGTTGAAAGTAATTTACAAATGGTGATGCAACGCACTAATCAGTTCAAAAATTGGAAGACTATCAAATCTTGTCCAGAAGAGAGTGGCGATGAGGATGAAAGTCAGCAAAAGTCATTAGCAGAGAAGCTTGAAGCGTCTTCTACGGAGAATATAGTATAAAAATTGACGTTTTGACATTTAGGCTGAGTTTATGCGGAATTCCTATTTTAGTACAGTAATTACTATAAGCTCTTGAAGAATCGCAGAGTGGGTTTAGAAAAGGCCGCAGCATACACGACCACGTCTTCACTGTGAAACAAATAGCTGAGAAGTCACTGCAACAGGGAAAAGACGTATACCTAGGATTTATAGACTTAGAAAAAGCCTTCGATAGTGTACCAAGAGATAAACTGTGGAAAATATTAGAGGAAAGAAAAATTGATAATAAGATAATTAGAATAATTAAGAACATCTACAAAAATAATAAGAGTTGTGTGGTGTACAAAAATAGAAGATCAGATGCGTTCTCAACTCGAGAAGGATTACGACAAGGTGGAGGACTAAGTCCATTGTTGTTTACGGTGTTTATAGACGAAATTATGAAAAAATGTACAACGAAAGTGAAAAAACTACACGTGGGATATAAACATCTACGAAGAGTAGACATTTCGGAAGGAGCCTTCGCGGACGATGTTGTGATTATGGCAGAAAATGAAAGAAATTTACAAGGAAATCTGGAAATATGGAACGAAGTTACACGGGAATATGGAATAAAAATAAATAAGCAGAAAACTAAAGTGATGGTAATTGGAACCAATACTTGACTTCATTGAGAAAAGGCAATTAAGTTGGTGGGGACACTTACAAAGACTGAACGATACGCGACCAGTTAAGCAAGTGTGGATGTCCAAAGCACAATGTAGAAAGAAAAGAGGAAGGCCAAGGAAAACATGGGATGGAGTCCTAGCAGAGATAATACAGAGGAAAGGAAAAACGTGGTTGGAAGCAAAAGCATTGGCGAAAGACAAAAAGAAATGGGCGGAATTTGTATATAAATAGTCTAGCACGTAACACAATGTGAATACACAAAGTACAGTGGTAAATGTAATATATACCCCACACCATAAGGTAAATGGGGATTTGATAATATATATAATTACTACAAGCAATGTATATACAAAGTGTCCTAGTCTGTGTGCACTAGGTTGGCAACACAAAAATCCCTGCTTCGAAGATAAATAGTTCAGCTTTAGTTTTATGGGTTGGATAGCTGCAAGTTAACCCCTCTGAGTGCTGTCAGTTATCACTGCCAGTAATTGTATATAGGTTTTTGTTAGTCATTCTATCAGCTTTAGCATTTATTTCGTTAATCTGTTGTCTGCTATTGTTGTACTAACTGCATTTTTCAAGGGGCTGCCGTTCATATTACAACAAGATATGTACATTTTCTTTTACATACAAATTTAATGATTATCAGTACCTATTTGGGACATATATAGATACATATTTATTTTTGACAACTAAACAAATAATAATAAGAATGAAGACACCAAGTCAAGGCAGACAATATTACAGTTTTACCAAATGTAATCTGGCGTTGCCAACCTGGTGCATTTGACCCCGAAAACTTAGAAATTAGTGTTTTGTGGTTAAAATAGAGCTTTCCAAAATAATAATTTGCTAATACTTTGGTGTACAAACATCTGATTATATACCTACATATATCGAAGCTTTCCAAAATAATAATTTGCTAATACTTTGGTGTACAAACATCTGATTATATACCTACATATATCGACAACTTATAAATTTATTTTTTGATAAGACCTAGCTTTAATCGTAAAACTAACATGTAATAGGAAGTTTCCATAATTTCTACATAACGGATATGGTATAGCCTTTATCAATTATCTACCGTTAGTAAACGTTTACGATTACAAATGCTTGATTACTATTCGGTAGATGACAGGGCGCTCAGTATTTGCATAACAACATACCAAGTATTAAATTGTTGCATATTATGCATTAATGTTTTCGTGCCAATTGCAATTGCGCAAGTATGGTGCCTGCAATGTCTTGAAAATTGTTTGCGTGGCTCTAGGCAATGTGTATTACAGTAAAAGTAAGTTATTTAATATTACACGGAAACAGATGGTTTAATTGAAAAAGAAAATGTGATCTTATTTCCTCAATATCACTTAATACAGGCTAGAACCCACAATCATCTTTTGAAGGGCTTCTAAATTAAACTAAACCGGTTCTCTAATTTAAAATCGAACTTAAAAAAAAACAATACAACACCACAGTCTGTCGCAGCACTTAGCGTTTTTTTCCCTCCTTTACCTGACGCGGTGAGTCAGAATGACGTAACACAAATCCGAGAAATGAGTTGTCTCTATAGCCGGTTTTATTAAGTATCGGTACAACTTCGCCCATTAATGTGAAGTGTTCGAGACGGAAAAAAATGTAGAGATCAACAACATGAATAATTGCTTTGTTAAGCAAACATTTCTTTTATGTTGGTACCGGGACATGCTGCTATCTTCATGTAACTACACTTCAAACGTCTCGAAATACTACTTGAAATTGTTTTAGAATAAAGTAACCGTCGATTTTTTAAAGTATTTTTTCGAGTATTGTAAAAGCGGAATGTTGTGTAAGATAACATCTATAAAAGACAATTACAATAGATAAATTAAATTCTGTTGAATGTTAGGCATTATAGCGCCGACATAAAAATACGCCGCGAAATAGCACAACGGTTATTATTTTCTTATTTGGTACCACCCTGAAATCTCCGTCAATCTAGTTAGCTGGTTTTGATAGCAATTTAGCTGATTTAGGGCTAATTTCAAGTTGGTTTTGACGGCAGTTTGAAACTGGCTTGAAATAAAAGGTGATCTGTTGTTTAAACTAACTAAGTTGATGGTGATAAACGTCAAAAGTGACAAACGTCAACAGTGACAGATATCAATTGGTACAAATGTCAACTTTAACAAAAGTCGGTTTCAAAAATTCGAGAAATCTGTCAAAGAGAAGCTTTTATTGTCAAAGTGTGTAACTTTTTCCCTATGAGATAACGAGAGCAAAGACACAAAAAATAAATACTAAACGCGGTTTTATTTGATGCTTAGTACTGCCAACATATTTTTTTTTCTGAATGAAATAACTAAAACTGCGTTGTATTTCGACGTCTGTTGTGAAAAAATAAAAATAACTGTAGATTAAGGCTGTGTCAAGTAAGCGGTTTAATCGCTGTGAATCGTTCAGTAGAAAGCTTGACCAGTGCTGTGACCGATCAGCTGATTGGTAATAGTCATAAGAATACAAACAAATTTTGATTGGTTAAAATCAGGCGCCAATTTAAATAGTTTGAACGTGATTGGTACTGTATCGATCATGATCAGGCTACCAACAGAAGTTTCTCTTTAACTAAATGTCACTAATAGTTTGAATGTTTTTAAATTTAATTAATTATTGTTATTTAATTTATTAACTATCTTAAAATCAAAGTGGCCAACAAAGTTAACTAGCTTCGACTCTATCTTTATTATCCCTAGGTGAACATACACTGTGATTTTTTACAACTGTCTTGAGGTGGCCACAAAAAAGTCCCAGGATTAATTAAAAATTTGGAAATATTTACTTTGGTCCATACTGGATACCGTTACCTGTAACAGAATTAAAGACATTTTTATAAAAGATTATCACAAATTCCATTTTAAAACGTAACAAAATAATTATAACAATACAATTTTTAGGTATTAGTCTGAAAATATAACTCGTTACCTGCTTGGGTTACAGCAGATCTGCAATCTTCCTTCACACTTTATTCAGGCTTAGGACTGACAGTCTAAATAACTGGCGTGTTTAAAAATTGCAGTGAACTCCACTGTCTGGTTTGTGTTAGTAAAAAAAAAGATGAAAGTAACACGTACCTTATATTATTCCCTCAATTTAAATCTTAAATCGAAGGAATCAAAACAATGCAGTTTACCACAACACTAATACACTCACTGAAACACAATTTAAACATGAGTTTTAAGGAATGTAGCTAACGCAATGTGCTAACTAGAGCAAGTGACTCCTCTGAACCAGCAGACTTAATATCAAATAGATAGGAGTGGTAAGGTAACTCAAAATAGAGTCGCCTTATGTAAACACAACATTTAAGGGAATATACATGTTTAGAGCTATAAACAACGTAAGCAACAATACATTCCAAGATATCATTCTAATTGTACCAAGAGATAACTCAAAATGGAGTTATTCTCCAAACATTAGTAAAGTAACTCAAAATATAGAGGCGCTTTGTCAAAATTAATATCTAAAAATAGAATTTTAAGCATTTTAACTGTACCTGGAGACAACTCAAAATGGAGTTATCCTCCAAACATTTATACGACGCAACCGGTAAGGTAACTCAAAATAGAGTCGCCTTATTGAAACAGAAGATTTCAGACCGTACACTTTCAACAAAATAACCAACAAAACATTCACAGAAATAATTTCAATTTCATCAACAGAACGTTAAGAATTTTAACTGTACTATTATATAGACGATAATTCAAAATGGAATTATCCGCCGTCAAACACATTTACACAACCATATTGGTAAGGTTAGGTAACTCAAAATAGAGTGACGTTATAGAAACGGAAACACAAAACTAGTAAAATAAATATCAAGGCGATAACTCAAATTGGAGTTATCCGCCAAAGATTTAAGCTATACAACTGGTAAAGTAACTCAAAATTGAGTCGCCTTACGAAAACACAAACTTTTCAATACAGAATGTTAAAAATTTTAATTAGACAAAGGCAACATTTTTCATACATTTACCTTATTATATTGACAGCTGGAAGACAATTTACTACCTAAACACAACTCAAATTTGAGTCGTCTTTAGAAAGATGTTATGTACCTACACAAATAATAATAAACCAACCACTAACTTGGCTTCAAGTGCTGCTAATCTGCAATGAAAAATATATAGCATTAATACACAAATCTTATTTATATATGTAAGTTAGCTTATATGTATACTTACAATACTTCACCTGTTTGCAACACCAAACTAAGTTGAACTTCTGCAATGCTTTTTTCACTAAATTATAAACGAACACAACTTAAATTTGAGTTACAATTAACTTATTAGGTACATATTTACAAATCCAAAATAAAATAAAATAAACTAA
>SMLS01064534.1:0-40280 GCA_004785975.1 Popillia japonica
GTATTCGTACAGTTTTCGTATGTTTTAAATTAATAACTCAAAACTATCCATCTAAAAAAACCGAAAATTCTGGTGGTGGAAGAGAAAGTATGGAAAAATTACACGAATTCATTACTTGATGGATTTGACATGACAGATGACATATGTCAATCGAATTAAGAATTCTAAGAGAAACTATTTAAGGGTATAATGTCAACATGTATTTTGTCATGTTTCAGCATAGAAAGTTAGTTTATAAAGTTTATTCTCTCATTTTAATAACATACTGTACCTATAAACTTGTTCGACATCTAATTAATGACGTTCAGAACAGAATTGCAGAATGATTCAGTTATTGTTGATAGTAACTTAGACGAATGGAAGTTTTCTAAAGAAACTAGCTCGATTTTATTGGAAAATATAATATATGTATATAGAATAGAAATTCGATCAAGTACGCACACAAAAAAGTATTAACCTTCCTATCTTACACGTCATTTACAAACAATGACAAAAGAAAACATCATAATCATTAACCGGGGCTTAAAAGAGTAAGTGGCAATTACTCGATGTTGTTGAGCGATAACAAAAAGGTAAGACTAAATTGTGAACGCGATTACTAACAAGAATCATCTTAATTAAATGTGTTTATTAACTACAAAAGTCTTCAGTTTTCCTCGGGATATTATAACCCAAGTGTGCGCTTGTTTGCTAGTAATGGGAAACGTAAAATGATATAAAATGTTGTTACTACTTTGATGGTAGAATTATCTCCAAGATGTAGAGAATTAGCTTGTATTAAATCGTTTCAAAGGAGTGGAGTATTAAGAATTAATCGAGGGCTTGCATGCGTGTAGTTCTTTTAAATGATATTACTGTAAAAGGATATACTTCATTTGCCATTTATAATCCTGTAATTACGCTTTTTGTTTAATTTTCCGTAACGTTATTTACTTTATATGTGGTCATTGGCAACTAATTATTTGATAATACAGATATGTAAATGATATATGGCTTGCTACGATTATAAATAAATGTTGGAATCGTTTTTGAAGGTTATCATCTATCTGTACGTTTCGAGTATGATATATTAAATTAGATTTACTGTTTAATGTTCCGGTTCATAATTACAAAGCATTAAACTAGTAATTACTGTTGCTAGTTTTGCACACATCGAACGTTTACTTTGTTTTTGTTGGCTTTTCAATTAGAGGTTTTCAATCGAGAAAAATAAATTCATTATATTTATGTTATCGATGTTAGAAAACACACATATGTAGTACATATATGATTACAGTGTTACTGTAAAGTAGAGAACGTAGTAGGTTACAGTGCATACTTTTTTAGTTTGATTTATTTTAAGCAGCTGTATGGTAAATGCATCAAGTTATAATAATGTAATAATGATGTTGTACTTTGACATTGAAGTAAATTGTTTATTATGGATTAGCATTTTATGATATCAATTTAATCTCATTAACATGCAAGTGTAAATAAATTTCGCGTGCTTGCTTTATAAGCAAAACTGCTTTGTAGTATAAACATTGTTGTATTAAACCATTGATAACATATTATGTTTTATACGAGTACATTACTAACGTCACATACACTACCGTTCAAAAGTTTGAACACACATAATATATATAAGAATATGCGCATTGTTGAAACTATTTGTAGAATGCTCTTTATCCAATATCTATATTGGTAGTGTTTTTACAGGATAATAAGCTAATTTTTAGAAGTCTATCTTAAATATGAAACTTACATATGTACATATGTATTTCAGTTTTAAATTCTATGATGACCTCAACAAAGTGGGGATGAGTGCATTCGAAATTTCTTTAAACAAATATCGTCTTATTACTAGGTAAATTACAGCAGAGTTTAATTTGTATCTACAACCAGTCAGTATTAAACGTCGATTAATTGAAGCCGGAGGAGGTCGCATAGCAGTAAGAAAACTACGGTTAAGTTCTAAACACAACGAAAAAACTAAATTGGACAAAAAGGCCATATAAACTAGAATATGAATAATTGGAAAATTGTTTTACGGACAACGAATGAATTAACGGCATGAACAATTGAATTATTTGGAAGTAAACTTCGTACGTTTATGAACAATTAAAAATTCACTAGAAAATAGAAATAGGATAGAAAAATAGGAAAATTAGTTAAAATAGATGCAAAAAAGCCAAAAGATATTTGAAATGCCTGGAAAATGATCTTGTACCAACTGAGTATTCCATAATTGGAAAAAAGTTTGCTTACTAGCAATACAACGACCGTATACACATTGCAAACGTGCTTAAAAAATTATTTTTAGCGGAAAGAGTTCTATCCTTAATACAGTGACCGCTTCAAAGCTGTGATTACAATCCAATAGAATTATTCTGGGATCACTTGGAACAAGTTCGACAAATATTTCCGAATAGAAAGCAGCATCTGTCTGCCAATTATTAAAACAAAAGGAGATTATTTTGAAGAAAAACTAAAACAATATTTTGTTAAAATTTGCTGTACTTTCAAATTACATAATTTGCTTAGTTTATTTTGTAACCGAATTAAACTTTTGTATAGTGCGATCAAACTTATTGACACAATTTTTTGTACTAGGTACTTTGAGATAAACTGTTAGTTTTAAGAGCTTTAAAACGAATTTTTTAATTGCATTTATTTATCAATAATCGAAAAATACGCTGTATGATAAGTTTAAGCTTTATGGATGCCTTTTTATTGACGCACATATATAAAGAAATATTATCTACCAGATGTACTTTTATACTTAAGAGATCAGCTGGTTATCGTTAGTGTTTCACACATGTTAAAAATTCCTTGCTAATGTCTGGAGTTCAAAGTACTTTTTTGGCAGCATGGTGTAGTTACGTATTAAAATGCAAATGTTTTTTTCACACTTTTTTTAACTACTTACTGTATTCTTCGATATGAACACTCATGTATGTAAGTACATACATATCGGAGTAGCAGTACGTAGAGTGTACATATGTACACTGTACACTCTAATTACCATGAGTGTACGTATGTATATATTTCCAACATTTATCTTTTCTTGTTTCTGAAATTGTTATTGCTGTTGTATGAATGCATTTGTTGTAATAAGTGTAATTGAATTAATGTAATATATGTATGTATTATATATGTCAGTACACTGCGCACATGATAAACTGAATATTTCTAGTACAGTATGTGGTCTGTGTAATGTAAACTTGATAAGTATTGGCAGCTCGTAAGTCTGTTAGGAAAACCAGGATTGATTTTGTGGGATTTCCAAAATTCCTAAATTTACCTGAATCTGATATCTAAGTGTTTACATAGGTATACATAGGTTTTTTTTTGGTTTCGATTCATACGCATCGACTCTGAGAGGATTAATATTTGTTTACCTGTTGATTGTTACGTATGGATACTACATATCCGTTATTTTATGTGTTTTCAACTACATATATACAAATATTTTAGTTACCAGTCTTAACACATATATAACACAAAAAACCAAAATAATATCAAGACTAATGGTGAAAATAAAAAAGGTTGCAATATTGCAAAAGAAAACAAATATGAAATCAAAAGGTATAATTTATTTTGAAGACCATTGTGAGTTCTATTTTTTAAGTTATTGAGAAATTTGATTTAATAATCAAAATATGTTCAAACTTTTTTGCTATAACAAGACAGTTTTATTTTAATCCTGCGAAACAGGTTATTTTTTACCTATTAGGGTGTGGATTTCCAACTATAAAAAGACAGGTGGTCTGCTTACGTTAACGAGTACAGCAAAAATTACCTATTCAATGACCAAAGCGTCGTCAATACGTTTCGAACTTAATTTATACAGGCGATAAATATACATACATATGTATGTATGTATATGTAAGTACATTGATTCTTGCGGAGCTCAAATATACAATGTTCTGTCTGTATTGTAAAATATTATTTGGGAAATTGCAGACTGGTTATAATGCATTTGTCGTGTTTGATCGAGTGGAAGTCCAAAAGTAAACAAGAAAGGCCGTGAATTTTTTGGCACGTTCCAATACTGATAGTTCACGGATTTTTATTTATATGTGGTGGGTGCTGCTCTAGCGGCGCCCAAGCAGTTCTTGCTGTGTAGTTTTTGTGTGTATAAATATGTTTTCTAGGATTTATTGCAACAGTAACTCCTTCACTAGATTGTTTCTTTCTTTTTTAATTTTCAGGATTCGCTGACCATTTCTGTCAACAAACTGAATAGTAGTCCTCTTAAAGATTACTTTACTTTTTCAGTGGACGTTTAGTTGGGAAATTCAAACCTTGAAAAATATAAACAATTCTCTAGTAAAATCAGCAGCATACTTAAATCCTGATAATTTTCAATAAATTAGTATATAATGATACGAATACCACTAATGGTATGTAATTTGTTCGTGATTAGAAGATTAGTTTATTTTCTATAAGTAGGCGTTCCATTTATGCGAGAAGAGCGTATTTGCGGTTAGTGAACTATTATGTGGCGGTGGTACTTCATTGATCGCCATCTCCTTTATTTTATATTAATTATACGTAAGTAATTTACTCATACATTCCACTACTACTCCGTCATATCCGTTTTATTCGCATTAATTTTGCATAGATATCGGTTTTAATTTTTCAAGTTAGCGTACCAAAACGTAGCTATTGAATATTTAGTATTCTCATAACAAAAGGAAATTAGAAGTATTTCGTTACGACCACGTGATTTTATTGCAAATGCTATGGCATTGACGTTGCATTCTTTTGTACATTTTGCTATTTGTTTTAGCTTTTTCAAACTTTGAGCATTTTATTGTTTTAGCATAAATATATAACATTGTCTGTTATTTACGCTTTCATTTAAATTATATTTCTTTACTAAAATAAAATTTATTAAAATAAAATTTATTAAAATAAAATACGACGCAAGGAATAATAATTGTATATTGCAGGATTTTATATAAACTCCGATTACTAATATGCCTCGTAGGTGACTGTTGTGAATAGATGGCGAGTTAAATACTTACAGTCACTATCCTCTGTTCATTAGTACATAAATGGAGTCCTTAATAGTATAATGCAGAAATACAGTCTTATATTCGAGATAAATGATAATACATGAGGTATTTAACTATTACTTATATAAAGTTATTAGTGTTCTCATAAATATCTGTTCATTATATTTAAATAATCTTTCTTAAAATCCACAAAGTTATTCGTCCTTCTCTCATTGCAAATCTTATTCAAATACACATTTATAACTAGTCGTATTGGAAAAACTCCTTACATTTGCTAATCGAACTGTGAAATACCAAATGTATATGAAACTGTAGAATGGAACCTACGGGCTTTATCCTTTAATCGACACAAGTAAATATTGACAAATATTAGTAACCAGTAAGCTTATTTGTTGTAAATGGTGTCATCTGGGATATTCACTGGTATTATCAAGATGTATACTAATGCTCATATTAATTCGACCGCGTGGTATAATTTCATAACTCATGGGTAACTGAAGTTAAATTAAAATAAAAAAATAAAAATTCTACAAACATTGTAACGTATTTGTGACATATAAAACCAAAAACAAAAGCAATTCTAACCATATATCTCGTACGAAGGACAGTTTGAACAATTCTGGGCATCGGATGTACTAATTTTTTCACAAAAGTTTCGGAAATATGGGTGCTATTGGTGATGTTGGCAATGATATTGCAAATCATTCTAGAAAACTGTTGCGGCCGTGGGACCGTTTTGTGGATACTTCTATCTAATTAATTCCACCACAGTTCAATGGAGTTAATATATGAATCTTGTGTTGGCCATATCACTAACTATAGAGTCATTCATGTTAGCATTTGTCCTACGAGACTAAGTTTTTTCGAAGATACTTTTATTTTCTCAATCCTTTCAGGTTTTTGCAAATCTCCTGTCTCGATAAAAAAATCACCCAAACCAACTCTTCCTTTTTAATAGTTGGACGAACATAATTGAGTAGCACTTTTTCGACCTTTGAACATCGGACAAAACATCGTCTCCTTTGACAAACTGCTTTGAACAATATAAAAAAGGTTGACTTTTTTGTTGAACAAGCAGTAGTTACTAATATACACAGAAGAACGTTCCTGCAGCAACTAAGGTAGACTCTAATATCTAAAAGCAGTCTTAAATGTTTGATTTTTATCATATTTGCGTAGAATTCTGAATAGAAAGTAATAGTATAATTTGTACAAATAGAATACGTTTTATATAGGTTTCTAAAATATGATGGATAATATTGCTGACTTACTACTTTCCACTGTAAATAGATTTGCCACAGTTTTTGATCTGCAAAGCCCAAGTATTATCTTATTTACTTGTTTTGTGATAAGATTCTGCGGGCATTTGAATCATTTGAACTAAACGATTGTCGAGCATGACACATAACCTCGTTAATCATATTTTTACATATTTATGAGTATTAGTGTGAAATGTAAAGTTAGTATCATCAGTATACATATCAGTTGGTAACAATTTACTAAAAATACTTATATGAGTAACTATTTACCTTTGCAGGACTCTTCTAAAAATTTCCTGCATACTGCAAAAAATTTTTAATTATATTAGCGTTATATTAGTTTTCTTGTTCGTATCATGTTTAAAAAGTAGGGGTTAAAAAATAATAAAATGTGCTATATTAGCGATACAACATCTCATTTGGCCTCTCTTCATAAAATGTTTCTGGACTGTATTAATTATAGCTGATGGAAGTCACAAGCCGTCATGTGGGCGTTCCCTTTTGTAAGTCCTAGTGAGTTAGTGAACATTTGTAAACATTTATTTGCAAATTTTGTCATAGTTGATGAATTTCAGCAACGTTCTTGCATTAAGTTTTGTTAAACTCGGTAAATCGTCTACTGAATCTTTCGCAATGCTTGGCAATTTTTTTCAATAAAACAGGTGATTGATTTTTGTGTTTTGTGTTCGTTTGAAGCCAATCTTCATTTGAAGATAATTCAGGATTATTCCGAACGACTTTCCCCAAATGTAAAAAATGGACAACTTATTCACAACGACTGTCCTCGCTCTAAGGTATAGAAGCTGCCAATAAATTGTAACAGAAAGTTTGACCGTTTTTCGTGTGAGGATAATGCATTTGCTCACTCACGCATACATGAAAACAACAGAGTGTTTGATCAAAAACAAAGAGCACACCGTTCCACAGCTTCCATAGTCGTCAGATTTAACCTACTTTGCTCCGTAAAGAAATATTGCCATTTTTATATTATGGAGAGAACATTTGTTTTTGACGGTAATTTCAGTCAGTGTAGGTTTATTTCCAAACATATAACTTTAGCAAATTATGTGCTTTGCTTAAACTATAATGGTAGTATTACATTTCAATAAAGTGGAATTCGTTCTGTTTTTTGTACAATGAACTTTTGAAAGTGATTATGTATTAATGCAAGAAAAATATGATGAAAACTTAGTTTGCTTATATATTTTGTGATGTTTGCTAGCCCTCTCATCTTAAGATAAATATTATTCTGTTTTTAGGACAGAGTATGCTTAAGTGGGATTCAAGTTTTATTGATATACATAGTATCATGATATCATTTTCGCAAATATAACATCTACACATTTCAAGCAAACATTACTAATATTCACAAATAAGCTTATTTTAAATCTGCCGAATATGACACATAGGATGGACTGACCTCGACAAACTCCATAGCATATAATCTACTTAAAAACAATCGACAATATTTGTCAACCTTTTACTGCTTAAGATGCCATTGAAGTAAAAAATTATTTCCCACAGTGTACGAAGATTACCTATAGAAAGTGAATGTGAACAACTTACGTTCATATACATAATGTACATATATGTACATATGTGACTAGGCGAAGCTAACACCTGTAAAGAATTTATGTGTTTTCAAGCTTATTATGGTAGATATTTACGTAGTATAGACCTTCGTGTTTGTTGAGCGAATAAAGCTATTATAAAAAATGAATTATTTACGTTCTTAGATTACCTCGTTATCATTTAGAACCTGTTAAAGGGGGTAAACATATAAAATCCAATCTTTATAACGAAATGAGAAACAAGTAAACAAGTGTAAACTAAAAAGAAAACGCTATCCTATAAATATGCCATCCCATTCGATGTTATACGCAGCCTCCTGACATTTATACAGAACTTGTTTAACTCAATCTACTTTTTGATTCGATTTCTAGTAGATAAATGTAATTTCAGTATTTACTAGATAATGTGCGATCATTGATACTCGCTTTGAGGATGATAGTAGAGATATTACAGCTTTAGAACTTGTAATTTGTATCTTGTATGTATCGTAAAAGATAATCAAATCGATTTACGGCGTTATAAAATTTACAAGAGTGTTAAAACTGTCTTCTATAGTGGTTATGTTAAAGGTATGGGATATTATCAACGAAAGAGGTTTAACTTAGTCCTTTAAGATTTTTATCTTGTGAGGTACAATCGCATTCACATTCGTGGGTAAAATGTTAAATAATATTGTCACAAATATTTGTGATGATACTGTATTTTTACCAACTAGTAAACCTTTTCTAATATGCTCCCCAATGGCTTATGTAAACATATAGTTTTGGAAGTCTGTTTGCTATAACCTCACAACACATAACCCAATACGGTGAAAATTCAAATAATGTAGATGTTAGATAGTTCCAACATTTTAGATCATAGATACGTTTAAAATTTTAGATGTTAGATAGTTTCAACATTTTAGATCTGAGATGCTTCTAAAATTTTAGATCTTTGATAGTTCTAACATTTTAGATCTTAGTTACATATAAACTTTTAGTTCTTATACAATTCTAAATTTTTAGATGTTAGTTAGCTCTAAAATTTTGGATCTTAGATTTTTCTAAAATTTCAGATCTTAGTTCTGAACTTTTAGATGTTACATACTTCTAAACTTTTAGATTTTCGATAGTTTTAACATTTTAGATTTTAGTTACGTCTAAACTTTTAGATCTTAAACAGTGCTAAACTTGTAGATGTTAGTTAGCCCTAAAATTTTAGACTTTAGATCGTTTGAAAATTTAAGGTATTGGATACTTTTAAACTTTAGATCATAGCTTTTTCTAAACTTTTAGATCTTGATGGTCCTAACATTTTAGATTTAGACAGTTCTAAACTTTTAGATGTTAGTTAGCTCTAAAATTTTAGATCATAGATTTTTTAAAGTTTTAGATCGTAGATATGTATATCTAAACTTTTAGATCTTTGATAGTTCTAACATTTTAGATCTTAGTTATATATAAACTTTTAGATCTTAGACAGTTCTAAATTTTTAGACGTTAGTTAGCTCTAAAATTCTTGATCTTAGATTTTTCTAAAATTTCAGATCTTACATCGTTCTAAAATTTTAAATCTTAGATAGTTCTGCACTTTTAGATCTTACATACATCTAAACTTTTAGATCTTAGACAGTTCTAACCTTTTAGATGTTAGATAGCTCTAAAATTTTAGATCATAGATTTTTCTAAAATTTTAGATCGTAGATATACATATCTAAACTATACATATCTAAACTTTTAGATCTTCGAAAGTTGAGATTTTAGTTACATCTAAACTTTTAGATGTTAGACAGTTCTAAACTTTTAGATGTTAGTTACCTCTAAAATTTTAGATCTTAGATATGTACTTCTAAAATGTTATATATAGATAGTTCTAAAATTTTAGATATTAGATATTTCTAAACTTTTAGATCTTAGTACTTCTAAAATTTTAGATCTGGTTTGAAACAGGAATATTCGTGTATAATTAGTTTTGCTTTTTTGAGTTATTGAACATAATAATAATAATAACATATTTGTAAATTGCATCACTTTGTCTTTCTTTAATTTTCTAATATTTTTACGTGTTTAATAGAAAAGTGCTGTTTTGTTAATAGGAAAATAATTGAATCGTGTAGCTGTATTTGTTAAAAAGTTTTGTTTAAAAAGTTCTTGAGGATGGTAAAGAATTGGTTTCGAGAATTTCAATGTGAACACTCAAAAGGTGCTAGTCGGCTTCAAACTGAGTGCATTTAGCAAATGTTGTGTGACTTACTTATGAAAGCACACCACCGTGACGGCACAAAGAGGTGCAATATTCTTTTACTTTGGTGGTGATTTGTTTTTCTTCGTGGAGCAAAGACCTCATCTGTCACTGGGGTCTCCCGGACACAAATTTCCTCATTCTTTGAGATAATGGATTTAGTCGTATGATATGCATAAGATCTATCTGAAGTTCCTATATTGTAGATTTAAATATTTTATTTAGAAGAAGACTTAGACTCAGAAGGTGAATCTGAGAAACTCCTGCTTCCAGGGGTTGGTCTGGAAAGAATTCGTCATCGCAACTGACCGTAAAAGTTCTCCTGTCGATGTTTAAAAATTGTCAGTTCGCGCGGTCCAGTCCATGTCTGCTCGTGTAACATTGCATTGCGTGACGTCCGACTGATAAATATGTTGTACCTCAAGTATTGCTCGATGGATTAATGATACAGCTTTAATTTATTTTGTATATCAATCATGACAATATTGCCATCCTAACATGCTGTTTTTGTTTCAGGTACGCTTTATTCTTGGTTCTCTAACAGATATACATATTTGATGGACGAACACACAGAATTAGCACGTACGTAAGTTGTTACACAATACAGTAATAAATATCTACATATAATTAGGCATACATATATGTATACAAATTTTATTAGCCTCTAATTCGCCATTATTCATTTGCATACACGTCATTTTAATGCCCCATCATAACTAATAAATGTATAGAAAGATAATTTTTATTCCCGCGCAAATGTGTTTATTTACATGAAAATATGGCCTAACGTATATAACTACGAACAAGTCAATCGATTACCGTTTAACTGCTGCGAGTGAAGAATAGTGGAAGTGCCATTTAAGATTACAACTTGTTACAAGTTCAAGGTAGTAAAAGTATTTATATTTATAATGGCGCACTGTTACTTTACCTCTATTATACATTACTTACGCCACATATACATACATATATGTAATATATCGATAACATATGATGAGGTTTTGAAAACAAGATATTGTCCTCGGAAATAGTCATCATTTTCCAGTGGTTTTGCAACATTGTAGTAGTTATACCAGTTTTGTTTTTTCTGTCGTGTACAAAGCGATTTTTTTACGTATAAGCGGTGTGTTTTTCCCTGAAGACATTCTCGTTCTCTTTCGTTATTATAATACTGGCGGCGATTGCTATAAAAGTCGTTATAAGTATTTCTGTGTAGAGTGAGATTCAAGGATATCTGAAAAAAGAGGACAACGAGAAACGTCCGCTTAAATTAAACATGCTTTTTTTTTTAATGTAACACAAGGAATATTATATTCCGCCTGTGCGGGTAATATTGTTTAATATTAACGTACGTCCATCAGTTTTATTTTGTAATAATTAAATAAGGAAGCTATAAAATCTCATACAGTATGTAAAGAGATTGACTTAGGTGAGAACTATGGTCCTCTTACCATCTAAATCCGTGCATCTAAGTGCGTCCCCAATTAATTTTCCTAAAACCAGAAGCTGTTCGGAACATAATGATTAATAGTTTTCCTTTACTATCAATATCTATCATGAATTACTTACACTAATTAAAAGCGAATGCCAGCGGGTCCCTCCGATGTGAATAAATTAGACCTTCACTGCGCAGTAAACGAGATTTATTATAGAGGTTCCGTGTTACGAACAAGAAATGGAATCGATGTATGTATAAATGTAGAGTTGTGTAGAACGAACAAGATTAACCGAAATTGCGTTTATTTTTAGATACCGTCGCTCATCCACGTAAGGCAACGGTTTTGTCGTTTACGGCATTAAAACGCATCAACATCGCCTGTATATATTGTGACAGATTGAAGATTTATATTGTGAGAAATTGCAAGAGACAATCTCGTTAAATAAATGCGTTTATAGTTTGATATTTATTTATATCGAGGTCAAGAACATCGCTAATATATAACCTGCTGCGAAGCACGTGATGCATATACGATGTAATAGAGGTTATAAATCTGGTAGTTTAAATGTCACATATGGCGTTGTTATGGAATGCGTAAACATTCAAATGTAGCGCAGTAATTATATGAGTTTTATGGTTGCTTTCTTTCTTGTCGTGATAAAAATCATTTAAATTTTAAATTGGCTTAGTTTTAACTAAAAATGGGGTCGATGAAAGAGACAGTATTTCAGTGAGTATCAGCATTTGTTTCATGTTTTACTGCCATAACAATTAAGCTAAAATGGAGGATAATAGTTGTAGCAATGTGGCTTTTCCAACCTTGGACGCTGAATTATTAAAAACTGCACTTGCTTTCCTCGAAGGTAATTGTCATACAACATCAATAAATTAGATTTCCAATGTTTTCTGAAGATAATTGGTAATTGCGATTCTATTCAATAACACAGGCCTACAAAAAAAATATGGGAGAAAGGGACACGTAAGTTTTTGAAGTTTGGAGTGCCTATGATATGGCGAGAACAAAAAAATCATTATGACGACTGTTACTTTTGTATGATTAATATAGTGGGCATCAACAAAAACAATCGCCATAAATGGAAATACCCCAATATTTCTTCAGTACAAAGACCTGTTCCTCATTCATAAAATGGTCCAATACCAACTTTTCACCAGGTAGTGCAGCAATCTCGGGAGGATGAACCTGAAATACCTATTTCTTCCCAAGTAGATGATGACTTTGAATACTGCGGAAAAACATCAGATCCTAAGCCATTTTCGCAGAATGAGCTGAATGACCTCATCAGAGCCTTAGATGTTTCGAAGGAACGTGCTGAGAGTACGGCCTCTTTTGGAATTTATGCGCCATACATTAATTTTAATTATTCGGGAGCGCTTTACTCGTCAGCATCTGTTCTGACAACAGAACTTTTTGCCATTCTAGTCGCTCTACGGAAAAATTTCCGTGATAAAATTAAAGAATCTATCACTAATTCTCTTAGTTCCTTAGAAGCTTTAAGAAAAGACACGAGTAAGGATTCTGGCTTATTGTGGGATATAAGGGAAGTTCTATATGATTGTCAATCCCATTCTCTGTCAATAGTTTTTTTCTGGATTTACGGGCATAAGGGCATTATTGGTAATGATAATGCAGATCAATTGCCCACCATGGTACAGCTCCTTTCATTGGATTTCGAGAAAATTTTTTGTTGTTTTCAACAGATTGGTCATTATGCTTGTGAAGCCCACCTATATAGAATTGGTGTCGTAGATTCTCCTCTGTGTGGTTGCCGGCAGGATCTTGGTACAATTAATCAAAAGTTATTTGGTTGCGCGGATACAAGAGAGGGCAGCAACAGTTTGGTTTACCAGTTGAGAGAAGAGGGTTTTTTTCCTCCGCATCATATTAGTTGTTTACTTTATTCTAACTTTGTCAAAATTTATTTTTTGATTTTTAAATTCATTTGTCTAAACAATATCATTTAATTTTAATTTAGATTTTTCATCGCAAGAATTTGAGCATATTCTAGAATCCTTCTTTTTGTCGCTTAATTTAGTTATCCATCACGCTTTGATTTCTGATTTATAACGTGCTGTAAGTTTAAATTCTGTATCGGTTTAAGTTAAGTTCTTACACAAGAACAAAAACCAAGTTTCCTATTGTAGAAGAAGAAGAAGAAAATTTTGTGTATTGCTGTAATGTGACAGTAGTTGACATTAGCAAACGAAGTCTAAAAGCAAAAAAAAAAAGATATTCTGGCAGACCTGCACTGTATCAACTAGACGGAATGTTTATATCACAGAAGACTAACGAAAATCCATTTCAAACTTCTCGAAATTTGAGTAATATGCCGATATGATATGGATCAAATGCTCAGATAGACATATTTGTCAATTATCTGGTCAATAAAAACGAGATTACCTACTCCAAATGCATCACACAACCCCATACTATTGCGTTTCTGCCACGGTGTTTTACAATAGGTTTCAAGTTTTTTTTTTTTTTCTGCAACGTACTTTCTTTTTTTCCCCATACAAATTTGCTCTGATCTGATACCCATAGATTGAGTTTTCTTTAATTGGAGAAAATAACACGTTTCCTGCGATTTATGGACTTATTAACATACATTCGAGCAAATTCATGTCTCTCCTCTCTATTTACAGCGCTAATAAATAGTTCGTGCTATTCGTGTTCGAAAACCTGCTTACATATTACTCGAATTTCGAGAAGTTTGAAAAGGATTTTCGTTAATCTTCTGTGATATCAACCATTCTTCTCGTTGATGAAGTAGGCATTGTCTACCAGGATTTCTTTTATTTTAGACACTCTGGGCACTTTGGAATTTCTGTACAATATAATGAACTGTTGTGTAACTTGTCCCAATAATTGCCACAATTTGCCTTAAAGATTTTTTTGATTATACAGCTTTATTGTGATATTACGCTCTTCGCTCGTTGTTTCCGTTTTCTTGTTACCCATACTTTTAGAGTTTGTATTATGACCGTACAATACTGAGCCAGAGACATTACTCAAATATCTTCCTGCATTCATGCAGTCAGAATTTACTGGTAAGCTTTGGGGCTTTGGGGCAAACATCGTATGAAAAAGTTAGTTCCCTTGTGGGTATGTAAATTTTTATTTACACGAAAAAAAGAAATAGTTAAAGCAACAATTAGCGAAGGATTTTGCTTCGATGTATTGGACTTAACATATTTTTGGATTTAACAATATAATGAAGTTTGGATAGTCAAGTTCAGTTGAATAAACGTCTATGAGATGAAGAATCCAGCGAAGTATAGATACATTCTTCGAATAACTATTAAAAGTAATAATTTATACGAATAAAAAACTTCTAAAACAATTTAACATTATATGTACTCGTTTTGAAGAGTTGAACTGTATACCTTTATTGATTTTCATCCGAACTTAATTTTAATGTTTACTGTATTAAGAACCTTAGAAGAAGTTGATTCTGTTGCGTTTTGTTCCAGAAATTAGGATCATTGTTTGCGTTTTTTATCATCGTCTGCTGGTAAAATTGTAATCCTTATTTCTTATGAGTTTCTATGATTCATAAAGCGATAAAAGTTTATATGGCCTGTAGTTATAGTTTTTCAGTATTGTATTTCATAAACATCGTTTCGAATGTTGTACTGTTTTTATGTATTTATACATATACGTTGGCAAATATTATTAACTATTAAGATATGCTAATATTACACTTACAAACTGAGATGAATAATAAGATACAAAGGAATATATGCACCTATATGGGATTTTTGAGAAATACATTTATCCGTACGTTTTTATCTTTTTTCAAAAAAATTTCAAAATTATTTCCTTTTAAGTACTTAAATACGACAATAGCATATATGATATATCTATACGTGCAGAAAGTAAAGATTGACACTTACGTTATTATATGGAAACTATCCAATCTTTACTCTCCATGAGCGTACTATTTTATCGTTTTATATTAAAAAGAAGGCTTATTTATAGCATCAACGCAAATCCAAACATACAATATATGTATACGTTGGCATATAAGTTGTAATTTATTATTAAGAAACCCTTTTTAGGCTGTCTACAATATTTGATATTTAACTATTCCTTTATTTCAGTTGACTGACAGTTACAACTGAGTCTTTAAATCTGTCTTTAAGAGACAAGAAGGTATCTAGTCCAGTTTTGCCCATATTCGAGGACCTCAGAAGCTCAGAAAACTTGTTTACTTTAGTATTGCGTAGATCTTAAATTTATTTGTTTGTGAAAGGCGATGATAGGCCGATAGATGGTGAGCCAGTAGAATATTTCACAAGAGACCATGTAAGAATCTTCTCTTTTACCCACTAATGGAGTCTCTTGCGCAAAGTCGACGTACCCTTGAAGAAAGTTAGTAGCTCCAACTGATGGCTAATCTCTCATAGTCCTTGCTTAGGAGGCTTAACAGTGTTCCACTCACCATTGGTTAAAATTGAGAACCTCAGATAATTTTGCAATAACAAACAAGTAAATGAAGAAAAAAATTGGAGCGTCAAGTTGTAGTTGGCCATAAAAAAGGTCGTTTAGTCTATTTTTTCCCAGTTCTTCAATTTTGTTGTTTGTAGAAACGTATGATGTGGCGATAAGTGACCAACCATCAACTCTATGTAACAGTGAAAAAATTAGAAGCAGCTTCACGTCAGGACCAACCCATTTTCACTGTTTAAGAGATCAAACTACTAAATTTGTTGCCCAATTTAGTTTGGGCAAAACTTATTTAGTTTTTCTACATTTTTTTTTGTTTGTGGAAGCGTATGCAGTAGCAATAGCCCGATGGGTGGTGAACCAAAGGAATATTTCTCAAAGACTTTATGAGAACTCTCTCATTTAGCTATTCTTGTGGAGCTGGATCTGCTCAAATCTTCTTCGACGTATCCTTGAAAAAACTTATCAGCAGTTTCAAATCGTAACCAATCTGTCATCATCTTTGTCTTGAAGAGAGAATAAGGTATCTACTCCAGTTTTGGTCAATTCGAGGACCTCAGAAGCTCAGAAAACTTGTTTGGTTTAGTATTGCGTAGATCTTAAATTTATTTGTTTCTGGAAGGCGATGATAGGCCGATAGATGGTGAGCCAGTAGAATATTTCACAGAGACCATTCGGTATTTACATACGTTTTTCAACGGCCATCACGTGCAATTACTTTTCTTTCGAATAAAAATCTCTTTCCTCTACATTGTGTATAAATCCAGTGGCGTCACACCGTCTAACCATGTTTCTAACACCATTAGGATAAATACACCCTTCGTCAGAGGACCACATAGCACACGCAACCGCCACAATGCAGTTAGCATCATCCAGCACCATCACAAAGAGCCCAATCAGGAATCCTGAGAGACTCTAGTAGCTGTTTCCTAAACATTTGAAAATCAAAATATTACATATTTCCCCATCTACGTTTCTTCTAATTTAAAATGCCACCCCTGTCTTCCTATGATCTGCCTTAGAAAACCCACTGATTTAGCCTCCTTTGAAGCTACATCCGTCCTCACGCCTCTTGTGCAAACTCGATGTAACATTCGAACAAACAATTAGCAGTTATTTCAACTCATAACCATCCCTGCAGGTCTAGATCCAATGTATTTAGCACCTGTTGTTTGGATCTCGCTCTTTACTAAGTACATTGATTGTGACCAACGTGAATTAATTGGTTTGCAAAAGGTCCCTCTTAGTCCATCATGACCTCACTTCCATTGCTTAATCTATCATTTTGTTGCTTTTGTGTCGAAGCTGATGGTGTGCCGATAGGCGCCTAGCCAGCAGTTCATTTCACAAAGGGGCGCACTCTTGGGCGAAGTCGAAATATCCTTAAAACCAATTAGCAGCAGCTCTAAATCATGATTAACTTCTCACCAGCAAAAATGTTCTACCTGGACTTGACCAAATTCGTTGGAAAAAAGTTGGGGAGAAGGAAGTTTGTTTAGTCTAGTGGCTAGAGCTCGATAGGTAGTGAACCAGCATATTTGACAAAGATAATATGAGAACCCATTCATTTAGCCACTCTTCTTGTGTGAACTCAACTCCAAACCAACCCTCCCTCATGCTTCTTTAGGTCACAGTAAGGTGTTACGCCAAAAAGATGTTTGGGTAATATCGAGGACTTCACAGGCCCAAACCAAAAAATTATTGACGAATAAAATTACATCATCAATGAATTTACATAATTAGCGAATTTAGTGGTAATTGGCAGCAAAACTAGTGCGATAGTGCTGCACATGAATGGAAAAAAGAACCATTTGTGGCATTCTAGGTTTTTGTAGAAGCGTAAAAAATTAACGAATTAATTTAGCGAAATATATAATTACCTCATTAAGATATTAACAAACTGTAACAAACAGTGGTTGAAATACAGATTTGTTTTAAATTTCAACATCAAAAGTACCAAATAAATACTAACATTTTTATACAATTATTTTTTTATTGCATTCTCAAAAAGATTAAGTAAGCTGTGGGAATAGATATGCCACCGCCTAAAGAGCGAATTATCAAATTGGTTTGTCACAATGATAAAGATTTGGAGGATTTTTTGTAGATATCATTTATATAAGTATGTAATAACTTGTTTATTGTTTGAATTTGCTACAGCATCATTTTTATACAAATTATAATCTGAAACAAACTAATCGTAGCTAACGTTGTAATTTGTATGAATTGCAAACGTATAATTCTAAAATATTTCTAAAACATATGCTGCGAATGCTCATCGTATGTAAATGAGTTTTGAGTATGTCTTGAACTCTATTAAGAATTTAGTACAACGTGAACATATCAGAATATGAAAGCCATTTAATGCAAGTAATTTTAAATGAAAGATAAAACCATAATTCAACTTCTTGATTTATCCACAGTAAATATTAATGGACGATAAATTCAATTTATCTACGAGGTATTTTTCCCGCAATAACATGACTTGAAACGCATGTGTGACTTATAAGTTAGTAACTTCTTATCAGAATTCCATTCATTAAATTAATTGTCTTGAAATGTTCGGACGATAACACCAGTCTAGACTCCTATTTCATTAGGAAAGGCATTCTGAGGATATTCTTATATGGTCGGAAATTGTAGAATACATTACACAAACTTACTCGAGACGTTTAGGCCACAAACCTGTTAAGCGCAAACATAACTATGTACCTATATACCATGCAGGTTGTATTTGTTTTAATAACTACGTGTAGATATTCCTTCTAGAAACCCGTGCAGGTACTGCACACGCGAAGTACATATGTCTTACGTTATGTATGTAGTGCAAGAGCACTTTACATTCGGATTACCATATATAGAGTGTCTGCGTAGAAAGTGTATACGTGAATAACCCATTTAGATAATTAAAAAATGAAAAGCAAAACTCGTCAGCATTACAAGATCATAAACACGAAACTTTATAAAAGTAAAAACACTCGACACCTTCGTAATAATGCAACGTCAATGTTGTATGTACCACCTACTGCTTTGGAACGCTTGGGGCCTTAACCTGCACTAGAGTGACTGCATACGTACCGGCATCTATATATGTATGACTTGTATATGTGTGTAAGTGTATCTTGACCAGATTTTGCCAGCCAGGCGCGTGACTCACCGTCTAGGGAAATGTATGCAGAAACAATGATGCAGAACTCGACTACCAGTTCAATGGAAATTATGTATGTGTTTTCGGAGACGTATCTGTATGGACTATTATTTTTTCGATATAGACTCTACTGTAGTGTGTTATGCAAGATCAATAAAAAAAATAGTAGATACAGAAGTAGACTACATAATATTTATGGGCAGAACAATGTTCAATTTAAAGATTTAAAAGACTTCCATACCTTGCGTAAATTACTATATTCCAGTCATTCGCCTAGAAGACCAACTAATATCCAAAATATACGAAGAAGTCAGCACTAAAACGTGGAACAAACTGGAAATGTATTCGCAGAAATTAGAAGAAATACAAGAAACCACATTCATTCAAGGTCATTTAACTTCAAAATACCTATAAGCCTGTTCGCATCCTTTCTCTGTGTAAAAAGTTATTATAGAATTTAATTTTGGGAAAGACACACCACACTGCCATACACATTTAAAGATTAAATTGCGAAATTGATCTAAAAATATCCTACTTCGGAATAGAAATAAACATCCACGGTATTACCTGGTAGCAATTTCTCACAGTAGTCACCCATTTGAATGGAATAATTTTAACGACTTCCAGTTTCATTCGGTTCATTAGACTTGAGATGCGCGCGTGAAAAACGAAAACATATACAACATCCTATTATACGCATCTCCTCCGGTCTCTACTATGCTTGTAGTAAAGGCGAGCTGTGTAGTAATTACTTATAAATACACATAATTGCAGCGCGGCACTAAAAACCTGTCCAGGCAACGTTCTAAATATAGAAAGGGAGGGGAATTCAACAAGGTTCGAACCCGCTTTGTTACTCACTATTATTCGTAAAGATAAATCGCACCTTGACCTGTCCACTGTTTTTGTGTGTTCTCTCTCTCTCTCACACTCAGCATCTTGATATAGTGAGATACTATAGTACTACTAACTAGAAAATCGCCAGGAATTTTATGGTTTGTTTTATTTCTTTTCCGTCTTCACTTTTTATTTATTCGCATAGAAGATAAACCCAAACTAATATAAAGTTTCTCTGTAATATATAGTTTTGGTAGTTACTCATACGTTCCAATGCAATCGAGCGTTTTGTATACATGCACGAGTAGTCAAGGTTGAATTCTAACTGCATTGACCATATGAATAATAATTATATTCTCATTGGTTTTTTTTACTAGTTGTAGGAATCTCGATGTTCTAGGAAAATATTTCTTTACTCCTGCAGAGAATAATAAAGAAGTTGTATTAACAACAAATTTATAGCTTCCTCATAGTTGGTTAAAACTTTTAGACAATTGTAACGTATGAAATCCAATTTCAATCTATCATACACCAGACAACAACCAAGCGACAACAATTTTCATCATGGAAAAGATCGATCTCATTAAATAAATATGGCGATGATGTAAAATAAGAATTTTGGGATCTAATTTAAGAGTGAAAAATAAACTAAGCTGCAGCCGAGGAAGATTTAGGATAAATTGCTAGATTTTTTTTAGTCTATAGAAAAATGTAATTAGATCACCTCAATAAGAAAAAGCATGGAATTCTCGTCAATAAAAAAAGATTTTTGGTGGGTGGTGCCACCAAGACAAAAGAAAATATAGCTTGTATAACTATAGTAAATAGTGATATATTTTTTTTTGGTAAACATGGAACTTTATAAATTGTCTGTGTCGTTTTAGGTTAATCTTAGACAGAATTCTGCTTGCTCAAGATTCGCACTAATTAGGTACATTCTAATTTTTACGGAATCATTCCAGTATTTGTTCGGCTTGGTCAACTTCATCGTTTTAGGGCGTTTGGGGAGGGGACAAGAAGGGAAGAGGAAGCAGAGGAAGAGGAATGGGAGAATATTTTACACATATTCGCTGCAGTGTTAGTGCATAGTGTCATTTGAATGTGTCCCTTGAGTTTTCGTACCAGTGCTTATTTTAGAAATGTGAAAAACTATACCAGTTTATTTTACTTTAATGCGCTATTTTTTTAACGTTTTCTAATTTTTTTATTTAGTGGGGAACATTTTTGTCATATTTTTTCTTTCGCGTAAAATGCATAGCTACAATACATACCTATCTAGTTACGTCTCTACTTTAATCAGACTTTCCATGATTTTCTGTTCTTTGCAGAAAATGCTGCAGTAATTAAAAAGAGATTGATTGGCGTGAACAATAGATATTTTCTAACTATTTATTAAGACAAATATGTAAAACACTTTGAAAAAATTTGACAATGAACTTCAGATGAATTGAAAGCTACATATGTTCGTCCACGAAGATGCTAAACCTTAAAAAGAGATTGATTGGTGTAAACAATAGATATTTTCTAACTATTTATTAAGACAAATAGAACACTTTGAAAAAATTCGAAAATGAACTTCAGATGAATTGAAATTGATCATATACATACAGGGTTTTCCACGGAACTGGCTAGTTAGGAGTTTTCGGACTTAACGAACAACTTCAGTTTTGAAAATTTGGGATTCGCAATAATTTGGTACTTACTCTCTTTCTAAAATATTTTCAAGTTTCTTGCACTTCCAGTTAACCGGAAGTCGCTACAAACTTTGCTATTTTAAATGGAATACTCTATATATTACTCCTATTACGTTTTTGAATTTATTTTATTTTATTTATTTATTTATTTTAAATAGAACACCCTATACTAACCCCCCAAATACTAACATTGTTTCACTAAAACGTAGTAACATTTTTCCTTTATATCATACAGGGTGTTCAAAAATATATGCAATATCAAGTTGTAAAACTAAATTTTTTCAAATGGAATATCCTGTATATTTTGACACTGTTGGACGCAAAATTCAATTCTACATTGGTTTGCTGCAACACTCCCTATACCTATCTCCAATAGTTTTCTCGCTATTCCCATTTTTAATTAATAATGCTTCCAAATGGCGGAATAATATTTTATCTAGTAAGTTATGACTTTGACATTGCAAGAAATTATTGTTTTCAGGAAAAATTATTGCTGTAAACGTTGACAGTTGCGTATTTTGTGTCAGATAAGTATACATTATTGTGTAATTTATAAACAAAATAATGGAAAATAATGGAATTTACTCAAATCAAGATATGTCAAATTTATTTAATAGAAGGAGAATACCAAAGAATTGCGCCGTCTTACAAATTTTGTGCAAATATAATTCCTGTTAAGTGTTGTATCTATGTCTGTATTTAAATATATGCATTAAAATTGAGTTTTACAACTTGGCAGGTTAATACCTGTATCACTAGTTTTTAAGCACCTGTAAACGTTTTACTACATTTTAGTGTAAGTAATACTGTCACAATTTGGCAGTCTTAAAATGCGAGACCTGTGGCATTTCTGATTTTGTTTGATCGAACACTAGTACTTAAGGAAAAAGTAATTCAAATAATGTGAATTTCTTTACATCTCATATCGGTAAAAAATGATTGTTTCTTCCTTTGCTACTGAATTGATATTCGTGAACTCTAACGAAAATTGTCCCACACAATTCATTTCTTTTGACTTCATGTCCCCCCCCGGAAAGCTTGTACTAGAATCTCCGAGTAAGGATGCATCTTATTGTGATTCAGATTCCTGCGGACAGATGATTTTGAAATGCCCAAATCTTCAAAAGCAGCATAAATTTAAAATACATATTCTGATTTGAGTAAATTCCAATATTTTCCATTATTTGGTTTATAAATTACCTACTTATATACTTATCTGACACAAAATACGTAACGGTTAACGATTACAACAATAATGTTTCCTGAGAACAATAATTAGTGTAATATTAAAGTCCAAGCTTACTAACGAAACGTCAATAAATAAAATGGGAATAGAAAGAAAACCATTGGAGATAAGTGTAGGGAGTGTTCCAGCAAATCGATGTAGAATTGAATTTTGCGTTCAACAGTGTCAAAATATACAGGATGTTCTATTTGAAAAAATTAAGTTTCGCAACTTTAAAACTTGTTTGATATAGTACAAACACCCCGTATGATATAAAGAAAAAATGTTACTACGTTTTGGTGAAACAATGAGAGTATTTGGCAGTTTTAAAATATCAAACCCCTGGCACTTACAGTAACTGAAAAATGAATCAGTTGAATATAACGGGGTAAATGTCAAAATTTTTATAAAAATCGTAATATCCTAGAAACAGTTGAAGATAGGTATAGGAAACCCTAGTTGTAATCGTCACCGAATTTGATGCTGAATTCAAAAAGGTAATACATATAGTACAAGGTGTTCCTTTTAAAATAACAAAGTTCGTGGCGACTTCCAGTTAACCGGAAGTGCAAGAAACTTCAGAATATTTTAGAAAGAGAATAAGTACCAAATTATTACGAACCGAAAATTTTCAAAACTGAAGTGTTT
Source organism: Popillia japonica (assembly GCA_004785975.1). Taxonomy (NCBI): domain Eukaryota; kingdom Metazoa; phylum Arthropoda; class Insecta; order Coleoptera; family Scarabaeidae; genus Popillia; species Popillia japonica. The sequence continues at coordinate 23,510 of SMLS01064534.1, forward strand.
CGTTAAGTCCGAAAACTTCTAGCTAGCCAGTTCCCTGGGAAACCCGTATATGTATAGTTTACTGTTTCAGATATTTATAGCTTAAGTAGCCAGTTTGACATCATAAGGTATAGTTTTCTCTGAATTATGTATTGACATACTTACGTTTGTGGACCCTTGGGAAAAAAGTAAACTTCGTAACGAGAGATTAATCGTATGTGAAAGATACGGGACTGCTACTGTGCAATAAACGTACGTGGAAATTCTTTAGAACACCGCATGCATGGAACAAACGCCATGTGGTAGTGTAGGACTCCCAATTGCGGGGCACCCACTAAAACCATCTTCGCTTGCTGCCAGTGCTCGTTGGAACCATCTTATTGGCTTTTGCATCATGAGAGTACTGCACAGTCCCATGCTCAAATAGTTAGAATAAGTCACTTTAGTCATTGTGGCCATTCTTTGTCTTTCTCGTTCCTCCTGCTCTTTCCTAGTCATGATGGTATAGAACATGCCATCTCACGCCAATTCTTGTTAGACTAAGTCATGAAGTCCACGAGTGTGTCGGGAGTCAATACACCAATCTCCTCTTCCACCTTCTTCCTGTCGTTGTTCCACGCGAAGCATTTGAAGACGGTGGGATACAGTTGACAGCAGTATACATACACTTACCTGAGCCGTCTTTTCCAAAGCGTTTAGCATGGTGTCTAAACGAGTCGTATGCGCAGAGAACTTGTGTCAGAAAGTATGCTGCACTCAATTCATGCCCGAATATTTTGGATCAGCCTTTTTATTCCTATTGCAATATCAGTACACAGTGAACAAAAAGGCATCGAGCCATTCATCAGCTATTACTCTCTCATGCGCGATGAGTTCCATCAGTATAGTGTCGGTGATCATCTGTGCCGCCAAAGCAGACACAGTTCTACATGCTGACAAAACTCTCAACAATATGTTTCTGTGGATTCGAACTAGCAGTATGTACTTCTATCCAGGAGGCTGGATATAGAATGATATTGCGCAATGCAGCACAAAGAAACCGTTTTTTCCACTGTTTGGTCTTCCGTAGGCATGATTCTGTTGATGGCTGTCAGTTTTACATCATTAGTATTAGCTTGAAAGACTGTAGAAATATTAGTTTTAATTGAAATTCTCTTAGAAAAGTCAGAAGTTGTCTTTGATAATGTTTCCCAAAGACTCTTTAAAAATCAACCATATTTGCACGAAATACTGAAATCTTAAATACAATATCAACCTTTTACTTAATCTTCTCTTGAATTTTGCGACAATTTCAGAGCTAAACCTTTTCTACCCGTTGTAAGTTTATTAGATTTTTAAACCCAGAAATGTCTTAATTTGAGATATGTTCAGATACTGCGAAAAAATTGGCTGGTATCTCTTAAAAAAAAGGTATATTGTCCGTTTAATTACAATAAAAAAATCACATTTAATGCAATACGCAATCAAACAATTTCGTGATTTTATAACTCCTTGACACACAAAAATGCATTATTATTTTACTATAGTGTAAGAGTTAGCCTACATAAATCAGAAATTGGCTGGCAGTTCTACTTTGTAACTGTCAGTTTTACTTAACCATCTCATAACTAGGTCAAAATTAATGAGTAGATTACATGTATTGTATACAACAAATGAAACGATTCTAATAAATTACAGGAAATCATCGAATCATTGCTATGTTTGGAATAATACAGTAACGTTCTTTGTTTATCTGACAAAGAGCCAAGATATCGATCGTCTGCCGGTTTCTTGGTCAAGGACTAGTTTTGAAATATTTTATTTGACATATTCACAATGGTCAAGTAATAATCTCTTCATTTAGCTGTAAAATAAAAACATAAATCATAGTTATTAATTTTTTTTTTCAGAATTCAAGCAGTATTATAATTGTTATTTTTGGATTATCAAATCATTTTAATACATTACTATAATCTTGTTTTCAATGAGATTTGCGCTGGTTTAAAGGTATGTGATAAAATTTCAACGAACTGCGTACTTGATCCTGATAAAACTTTGCTCTTTTATAACATCAGTATCATTAGTATTAGTTAATAAATATTATAATCTCTGCAAATATTATTAAATATTTCTTATTTTATTTAATACGCATCCTCATAAAATATTGTTGTAATAATATTGACCTGTTTTAAATAGGTCATTGACTGAGGTAATAAATTTTTCCAATTCTGCTTTGCCTAAAGCTAAATACCATTAGTGCAGAATTAAGTAAAATGCTCTACGCACTGGTACCCCCTTTTCCTAGTTCGTTATTAGCGAATCTATTTAACAGAATTCTTTAAAAACATTCCAGGCTTGTATTTAGATCTAACACGAGCTTATTTAAACAGGATATGGATATAAAGATGAAGTATTATGTTACTAAACTGAGAAATGTAAGAAATTTGTCTAAGACGAAGGAAATGGACCCTCATAGTCCATATACGGTGATCTAATATATACAAACCATTAGTTGAAATATATATCTATACGTATGCCATAAGGCTTTGGCGGTGTCGTACAAGCGAGCGGTGTCTTTAGGATGTTCTCAAATTAACGGAACGTCAACGGTCTAGAAAAGGATTCATTGTTTTACCGCCCATTGCGACGATATCGTGTCCTTTTCGCCAGTGCCAGCGTATGGTCTCGCTTGTTTTATTAAGTGGTTCGTTCGATATCACCAAAAGCAGCGCTGGCAATGAATGTGACATTCATCCGAAAAGGATACAGTCTGCTGGCTACAATTTGGAGAAGTGATTTCTTTGGAATAAACATTAAAATGATGCCGAAATATATAACTACATTAAATTCATATACAGATTATAAACCACGCTTAAAGTCACTTACTACGTTTATGCTTTCTAGATGTAATTAATAAGTACGGATGGAAAACTTATCTGTTTATGCTTTTCTCGTAATGCGCAATATAAATGATAAGCATCGAAATATTTCGAATTAGCCGGGTTTTCCAGGGTTATTGCCAATCGTTTAAGTTTGTAACACAAATTCTATGATTTAACCATAACCTTAATTGTACTGTTGTATGTTGTTGTATGTCCTACACATATTGCACTGTGCGCATACAGTTGTCAGATATATGTAATATGCCAACACAACACAACCTATTTTTCACATGTAATGTTTCAATATGTCGTTCGTTTACATTCTGTTGGTAACCTGCTTTAATACACTTTGAATTCGAATTAAACGTTTATACAACCAAACCGCTATTCTTAAACCACCCTTGAAAGCAGGATTTCGTCAATTCGCATTTCGTGCTATAATGCCAATCGAGAGGTGTTTATGCTACAGGACTTAGAACGGAATTATAATCGTAATGCGTATTCAATACGCATTTAAGAAAAGCATAAACTCAGTTAACTGTATCGTTCGGAATGATTCGGAAAAAGAGTAGCGGGGGGACGTACGCCGTAGCCTTAGAATAGCATAGAAGGTAATCACATATTACGTAACACTGTTAATACAATGTTGCTATTTTATACGTATAAACGTAAGTTTGCTATAAATATTTTGACATATTTCTTATGTACATTAAATTTCATAATAAAGTACGTAAGCAAATGATTTCGATAATCACGTGATAGATTTTGTTTAGAACATTTTCCTGTTTTGAAAAATTTAAACAGGTAACGAAAATTGTAATTTCATTGAAGTTTATAAAACAAGTTTTTAATAAAAAAAGCATAGACATCTAAGTAGTCTTCAGAAGTTGGTGCACTCTAATAAAATGAAAAAAATCATTACATCCTTACCTAAAGACGCCAGTAAATACTGGTAATAAAGAAATAAGAAAGCATTCTAATAAACAAATTTCTGGAAAAATATCGTAGTTAAAAAAGGAGAAAGAGCGTAAAAGCTGTTCTAAAACTTAAATAATACATTACCTCATGAACTAAATCAAAAAATATTTCACGGGAAAAGTCTAAAATAAATGATAGGGTAAATTATTATGGTATCAAATACTCAAAACGATCTCCTGACGCAAAGAAACAATATCCTGTTCTATCGACAAAGCTTCTTTGAACATTTGCAATTGTTTGTGGGGGAATAGTTTCCATTCGACGGACAATTTGTCCTCGCAATTCTTCTATAGTATTAGGCCTGGCATCTCGAAAACCATAAATTGAAGTTTTCAGATGCCCCCACAGATACTGGAACCAAACGAAATTTACATCTGCTACAGTTCTTATCGCGGGAATTATACTATTCTGCAAAAGATCTAGATATTTTGCTGCATTGAGATTTCCCTCTATGAAAGATGGCCTAATTATGTGGTTACCTAACAGGCCAGCCCAAACACCTAGTTTTACAGGGTATTGTGTTCGAGGGTCGTAAGTAAGATTAGTCTATTCCTGTGTGGCCAATACCTGGAAACGCTTGGATGGCGGCCATGTAACGGGAACGAAGATTTATGTGCAAATACTATTTTTGCAATAAAGTCGTCATCATTGTTGCGTTCAATAATTTTCTAACAAAATTCTAAGCGTTTGTTTTTATCATTTGGAAATATTTGAATCGTTTTTCCTAATTTATAGGAGCGGTACTTATTTTTTTTAACACTCTGTGAACCGTAGTGTGGGAAACATCAAATTGTTCTGCTATAGGTATTTTGCAGAGACTGCTGTGCTTGCTCCTCTACAGCGGCACAAATTAAAACGTCGCGTTCCTCGCTTTATGGCATCTCTCTTTTTTATGTTTAAGCGGATTTAAACAGCCATAATTTTCGAAGTTAATAAATTATGCGACGAACAGTTTCAAAACAAATATCAATTTGGAATTCATCGTTAAAAAGATGTAAAATATCTCTTATCGAGTGACCTAGGTGATGCTGCCTTATCACAAATTTCTTGTGTTCAAGGTAGAATATATCCATAATTATGTAGAAAACAAACAGTGAAATAAATAATCACAAATATGCCAAAGCGAATATAGAAAGTACCAGCGTGTTATATATACGAAAACATCAACTATTTCGTCAAGAGAATGCAATGCTATTCTAACGCTCGCGCGTACCTACGTCCCCCCGCTACTCCTTTTCCGAATCATTCCGACCTGCGATATCGTGATTTTAAGCGTGGTTTATAATCTGTATACGTATATATACTATACACGGTCTTCCATATCAGAATTTAATATATTATTTACTTCCTTAAAGATATCAATAACTTTCTTGCCATGCAAATAGGTATATTTACATATGTGGTTTTAAATTCATGAGATATTAAATACAAGGCATAACTGTTAAATATTAATTTGACACCCATGGACGTATAGTCCAGTCATAAGTACTTTTGTGGTCTCCTGACCACATAAGTACTGTGTGTGTGTACATACTCATGTTCTCTACCGCAAAAACAACACATATGTATCATCATTTGTCAGAAAGTAATATGAGAAATCACAATTAAAACTTTAAATTCGATTCTTTACAGTCAAGGTTCTAGTCTAGCAGCCTTATGGTTTTTCTCTTGCTTTCGACAACGAGAGGTCTGGTATGAGTTAGTCGTATGAATTCAAGAATTTCTAATAAAATTCTTACATTAGTACTCCGTAGATTACAAAATGATGTTGCATTTTCCCACAATAACTGTCTAGGCTTACTATTGCTTCTGCATTCCTCAACAAAGTAGGATTCGGTTATGTCTTCACTGCTGACTGTACACTACATTCTTCAAAACCTAGCCTGCTATTGCGTAAGAGCTTCGTTTGTATACGTATTCTTATAGGGTAGGTATCACTTCAATAACACATACTCGCTGCGTCATCAGTTTCAATCAAATATTCACATGTCCGTATTCAATTATTCCAATTCTGTTGTGACAGTTGTTGTATAATAGTAATGACCATCATGTAAGAACAGGGTATGAATGCATCGTAAACGTACGTTGCTTCCTCAAACAAATCCTCTGACTTTCCAAACTACTGTATTGCTTAAGTCCACCGGTAGTCTTCTACGTTCAGTCCTTTTTGGTGTAATCCTTTTCCGCAGTTGTTGTCTATGTTTATTTTTAATGAATGTATTCCTATAAATTTCTTTTGCGATAATATTTTTGGGCTTCAATTAAAGGAAATTACAAAATAATCTTTAAGGACATTTAAATTGTTTTATTGTAAACGTGTTTTTATGCTAAAGAAATAGATCAATGCTCAAAAGTTGATACTTTCAAGACGTTATAACGTTAAAGTTGATATATAGGGTGTTTCATAACATATGTGCAGGACTTCAGGATGTGATAGCTTGTTCAAAAATCGGAAAAAAGCTTTCTATCAACTTACCTTCTAAAATGCACCATTTTCGAGATGCAGGGTGTTGAAATTTAATTAAATTTTTTGCAAATATCTCCGGACCCGTTTATCGTAAAAAAAACAGCTTTTGTAAGCATTTTCTACTCATAATAAACTAAGTACTACTAGTACTAACTAAAGTTGTGTGCGAGTATTTTTTTTTAAGTCAACTGGTGAAGATTTTGAAGGGGTAGTGGTTGTTGTTCTCCCCAACTTCTACGCCACTGGAAAAAGTATGGTTTGAGACGCCCATTTGAACCACCAATGTTTTCTACACGAAAAAGGTACGGTTGGTCATGACCTCTAAAGTTGACCGTTTTCGGGAAAAAATCAACTTTTATGATGAAAATCATGCTCAATTTAAATAAAAATTTTTCTGCAAATGGCATTCCAGACAAATTTTTTTATAGAAAAAGTCAACATTTCCTGACTGTTAGGAAATGTTCATTTCCTTACTGTAAGGTTTAGAAAGTATGTCATTACAACATTTTCCGAGAAAGAACTCGTGTTTTTACTCTTGCGATAGTCTATAAAACGTTTATATGCATATTCATTCTTTTCTCTTGATTTCTTTGGCAATAATTCTAATGAAGCAGTATTCAGGAGGAGTCCCAGATATGGAAAATTCATCATCACATATCATTTTACACTGTTTTGCTTTCGAAAACACTAGCAGTTAAATTTATGTATATGCGTCAAGTTTGACAATTCAACATTAATACGTTTCCATAGCAATGCAACCAATTATATTACGACTTTCAAAACACCATTTACTTATGAATACAATTATTCACGATTTTTTCAACATTAATTATTTGTCGAATTTTAAACAATTTGCAGAAAAATAGTATGTTTGCCTCGTAGGAAAAGCCACATTCCTGGACTATGTGTGTGTGTCCCTAAAATGGTGCATTTTAGAGGGTAAGTTGATCGAAACTTTTTTTAAACTTTTTGGACAAGCTATCTCATCCTGAACTCCTGCGCATATATTATGATACACCCTGTATAAGAGATATTTCAGAAAAGTGTAAATATAACGGGTGCTATAAAACATGTCAACGAAAACGGAAAACGTTTGATCAATTAATATACTTAAGTACGCTAAAAATCGTATTAGCTTGATACTAGATTGAACGAACCTATTAGGTATGTTCAAACTACCACAGTACCCGTATCTGTCAGGGCTGACATAAATTGCTTGCATAAAATAGGAGTGACGCATATACATATGTAAGTGCAAAAAACTTTCTTCAGTTTTATTTCTGCAACAAACTTTAATTGTTTTCTAACATTATTATACGAGAACTTGAGGGCATTTACTTTAATTGCTGAACTGAATACATTTCTTTCACTAAACTCTAAGACGCGGACTGTACCTGTGTGCCTATAGGTCACACAGTAATCGTTTCTTCTCTCTATCTGACAAAATCGAAATGTCGGTCGGCAATACATAAAAGAATTCGTGAGACAAGGCCAAACCGAGAAAGACGAGAGCAGCAGGGTACGGGTACACTGGCATATTGATTCGGTCCGTCTCCTTTTCTGTTTTAGGAATTGTCATCATGTACGTAGGGAATATCAAGTCGGTAGCTTAGAACAGAAGATCTCGGACCATATGCGTGTGTAATTTGCTATGTTTAGCTTCGAATATACGGATATACTGCTACCCTGAAATGAACATGTGGCGTTGTCTGGCGAGATAAAAACTCTTCTCTCAATGAGATTAACAAGAAAAACATTCCTTTACGACCGTTTCGGCTTTGGACGCTTGACTAATCTTAAAACGGTTATACGGATAAGTGATCTATGTGTGATAGTTGTTTTAAGGACCTCTTAATGACCACAGAACTGTGCGCAAAGTGGTGTGATGGATTGATCTTTCCTGTGCATAGATTTTGAAACCACTTGACAATACATACGCGAAAGACCCTACATACATCTCTATTATTTTGTACGCATAAAGTAAAATTTATTTACTTCCTCGCATGTACCAATAATCAACTAATATTTTCGGATTTCCTGGGAGTTAAATTTATGAAATTATAGAAGTGGAGAACTTGCATTAAACCTTCACATTCCCAATCTAATCACGCATTCGCATCCTGCATTTATACAACGACATTTTCTCTCGTATCTCTGGAAATTCTTTCAAGTTGTGACACGTTATTACCGTGGTCGATTGTGCGGCATTCTGTTATTTTAACATTCTTCGATAATGTGTACACCTAATGTAACAAAAGCTGCTTGATAATTTGCCGACGTTGGAGCAGCGGTAATCAAGTACTCATAAATCTAGACGGTACTATGCGAATAACTATTATTAGTAAATGTAATATGTATACTGGTAGTAGGTGAGTACTATTTTATTTCGCTTAAAATGACTCGTTACGCAATCACCGCCGCTCTAAAACTAATGAAATACAAACCTCTTTTTCTTTGTTCTGACCGTAGAATAGTCGAAACGCGTTTAGAAAATTAGTCGAGCATTGTGTACACACTTTATTTGGTACAATATTGTTGCTTAGAGCGGTAGGTGTTAGTAGATTGTATCTTCAGCGTCGTAATTATTTTCGGAATTTTTGTGCGTTGAACTCGTGTCGAAGATCGCTGGATACTGATACTAATAATGGGTTAATTAATTTTGACTAAATCAGTTAAGTTGTTAGCTACTTACAAGTGCATGTGTATGTGTATGGTCTCTATAAGGAGCCTGATATTTTCGAGGAGTCTTATCACGATTTAGAAGGCAGAACTTGTTGAAGTCGCTGGTACATAATTTTATTATAAAGCTTACAAATTAAGGGAAAATATGATAGGGTTAGTGGCTAAAAAGGACTTTAGAATATAGACCTAAATTTAAATTTTTCGGTGCCCCAACAATTTTACGTTATCATGTGGTATAGTCCACAAAAATATAATAAAATGCTTTAGTTATGGATGCACAGTCTCGAAGGGGATGGTAGAACATTTTCTCCATACACAATAATTGTGGAATGTGTTGGGATTTTGCACCAATTATCATGCGTTTGGTGAAGTACTGACATACATGTAAGAATAATTTAAATCTTTATGTCGCAGGGGTAGGAGCTATTGACTATCGTTACAGCATCACTTGTATTTAGGTATTCAAAACGTTTCGGTGACGTTTTTGGTATAATTTGGGCATACTCAAGAGCTGAACCTTATTTACGGTGGTGTAATGTTGTAAACAAGCTATTGACGCATATTTAACCATACAATTTATACGCAAGATTTACAGAGGTTACCTTGGTAAGCGCTACAGCCTAGGAAGATACTACAGCTACAAACACCACAACGAATTCTTAGAAACTTTGGATGTTTATATAAAATCTTTTTGGGAATAACTGTAGATTCTACTTTGAGATTTGAGGCTCATTGTTCTGAATTGGAAAGTAGGGTGTCATCGGCACTATATGCTATACATTCGTTAAAAAGTCAGGTGGGCATACACTGCCTCAGATTGTTTTACGTATGTGGAGGCACGCTTGGGGTATGGAATTATTTTTTGGAGGAACTCTTTTGGTGCTAAACGATTATTTATCTTACAAAAGAAAATTGTTAGAACAATGTTTGGTGCAGCGTTTTCTGCATCGTGTCAACCTTTATTCAGGAGATTAAATATTTTAACAATATCACTATATATTTATGAAACTATAACATTTTTCAAAACAAATGAGTCGACTTTTACCAAAAAGAGTGACATACAATAAAATAAAAAACCGCCAGGACATGATCTCAGTCAGTGTGCCTCGGCGTAGAACAAAATTATTTGAAGCTGGTCCGAGATATAAGGCGATAATACTGTATAATAAGTTACCCGCAAATTTAAAAACGTCCTTAACCATACCCCAACTTAAGACTAAACTCAAATTATTTTTACTGAGTAATTCATTTTACCCTTTGGACGAATATCTTAACATGTAACTATGTGCTTCATTTTTGTTACTTCGAAAGTATTTCCTGTATTGTGGACTATTTTAATTTTAACCATTTTCGCTTATTTACTTATTAGTGTATGTATAAGATTTATTATTAGTAACAATTGTAAAATGTGTGACACTGTCCATGTTCTTAGGAACTATGACAATAAACCCTTATTATTATTATTATTATCTAAATTTGGCTCATGGAAGATAAAGTAGACGCAAAAAATGTCTGTATCATCAACAGTGACACTCCCCATGGGTCCTGTAACCACAAGTGACCAATTTTCTCCACTTTGTGCAATAAACTACATATGCATTGAAAAATCTCCTCAGTTTCAGTTTCAGGAAAAATACGGCTGAGGCTCACAGTGACTGGAGATATGTAGTTATTAATTTAAAGAAACCGCTAGACTTTCACCAAAAATTTTTTGCAGTTTTCAATTTTCGACATTCATACATCTAAAGGTATGACCAGTTCAAGCACTGTGTTATTGGCAGGTAATCTAAATGACTTCCAAGATTTTCCACTTTTTCGACGAAAATTGCAGGGAAGAGCATTATGTACTCTATAAAATTCACAAGCCACTTATTTAACCTTTTGAACCCTGCATTCTGTGACAGCCAGCATTAACGGACAAACTACGTATTTCAATCAATCGGTTTCATACATGTTTTAGTTGAACAAAATTACTGAGAGTGGAGTAAACTGGAGTAATCTGTAAACATGATTTTGCACATCTTTTAGCGTGTTTATAAAAAAAGTTAAACACATATTTAGCACCTATTCTGCTGACTGATGCTGCCCATTAGCATGTTGGGAAATGTTGAAAAATCAAATAATTTTGCTCTTTGCTTCTTTGGTGAATGCTTTACTCAATTTTCTCTGTGCCCTTTGAGATTGTCGAAGTTCTCTAAACATTCTTCTTGGTGTGCTACATTTATCTATGACGTGTGGCTAAACCTTTCGTCTCTCTTATCTCATCTTTACTCCAATTATCTTTTAATTTTTGGGCTCATCTTCTTTGATGTAACGGATAATTGGGATTCAAGTTTTAGGTACCTGTGTTTTAAAGTTTATGCAATTTGTCGTTACGAAAAAATAATAATAAAGGGGAATATGTTGAAATATTTATGTTGTATCTGTGAGGATATTTTTTTAAAGAATTGCTGAAGTAGATTTTATCTGCGAGACTTTATAACCCGACAGGTACCTTATCTATAGTTTTAAACAAGCAAAAATTAAATTAAAAATATCTTTTTCAGTTCTGATGCAAAATTTAATCAGAGATATAAGATTTTTTCACCACTGTTTTTACGTGAAATGTACTGGATGCAGCTGCAGTGGTTAGAATTTGATCACTACAATGCTAATGAGAGAACAGACAACCTAATTATTGCAACCACCGAGTAAAAGCAAAAAGCCAATGGCCATGCTATGTAGAGCTAAGCTGTAGACTACCTAAACTACATGTAAAGGTACTTGTGGGTTTTCACACAGAGTATTACCACCTTGGGGGACACTCGACAAGGATAGGTTCGAGACACCAAAGCGACTGCAGATTTTGCGAAAATCCGGAAAACCTGATATCCAATTTCACGGCCAGTTATTTTGCCAAAGCTGTCATTGACGAGAGAGAAATACCTTCCTTGAAACCGCCAGAACTGGTACAGTTAAGGTAAAAGTTCTTAGAGTGGATGGGGATCTATAGCTGTGGGCAAATTCCAGCAATTTGTAGGTCATGTAAGGGAGGATAATAGATCATCAGGTCGTACTTCATCATCATCTTTAACTTAAACTCTAAATTCAAAATTCAATAAGAAAGCAGACAACCTAATCATTGCAACCACTGAACCTGCAGTTGTATCAACTACATACTATTATGGTTAAATCTCCAGAATGGCTGTCCTTATACAGGAAAAGAAAATGTTAAATTCCGAAAAGCTCAAAAGCAAAATTTGAGATAATATCGAAGAAATAGTAAAATGACTTACTTAAAAGTAACACTTGACAACTCTGTTATCAATTAGGTTAGTAAAGTTAAATACATGACTATTCATTAGAATTTTGATTAAGAAATGTTTTGCTAACTGTAGCACTCAAGGTTATAATCAAATGAAGCTGTGTGCCCCTGAATACAACTCTATTTGATTTAGATTCTCCTAAAGTTACTATACGAATAAAAAGAAAATCAATAACAAATATGTGTAATCATTTTCTTTTGGCCAAAAAAAAAAAAATCTAATAAATAGATACATTTAGTAGCTTACTTAATGTTGTTATTAAATTAATATCGAATCACTTACACACACACACACAGTTATATTACTACATACATCGTAATTTCCTACTAATGGATTCCAAATTACGTTCTATCTATGTGCATTACTACTACAGTTATATATTTTCGTAAACATGATAATCAAAGATCACACGTTTCTCGAAGTAACGCATTTAGCAACTACATGGTTTCCTGCATTCTTTCTGTAGTAATAATAACAGATCTACAAAGTGTAAACTTGTCCTTGGTACTCTTCCGCTTTAGAGCAATCAATAAACCATCTGTCATCTATCTCGCATTCTTCACGGTTTAGCGTTTTTTATACGGGAATATTTTCTTCTTGGTTATGCATTTGTAGCAGATTTGCTTTATATAAGGAGTGACTTTCCGTATAAGAAAACTACTTCAACTTTACTAGGAATATTGCCTTTTCATCAGTACAGATTTTAATTGCATAACTGTTTTCCTAATATAAACGAGGAACTATGTTTCGATACTATTTACAGTACACAATGCGTAGTATACAAGTAGAATTCTAGTAGAAATACGTAGCATTATGTAAGACAAGACTCCAACTGCATATTATTATCGTTTTGCTATGGTTTAATGATCTTTGATGTTACGAAATCTTATATTACTGTAAATAGTTGTACCATTGGAAAAATACAAGTAGCATTATTACAGAAGCAGTTCAAATCGTAATAAAATACTAAAACTGTAATTAGTTTTTTATAAGGTACTTAATGCATTTTATAACTGTTATTAACAATTCATATAATTAGACTCACTTCTGTTTCGTCATGATTTAAAGACATTGAATTGGGTACTTTAATTGAGCCCCAAGCATATACCAAATATGTAGCTTTGGCGACGGATACTGCTGCAATTACTTTGGAATGTGGTTAATAATAAGATGGCAGAGATCAACTGGCTGTTGATCAACGTGTAAATTTAGATTTTGCTAATTTTTTGCCTAATTGCTCTACATATCAAGAATGTTACACCTATTTTATTAGACATGTACTATGTATGTACTTGCCAATAAATTAAGAATTACAATCCTCCATTACTTTGAAAAAATTCTTTTTTTTACTTTAAATAACGTTCCCCACTACTTATTAAAAAAACTGTGCTAAGAGATTATAATTAAGTTGTATAAAAGGCAATAGTACCCCTGCTTCCATTTCTAATATACACCCTACCGTCATCTCATTGACATCTGAATGAATTCCGGCGTACTGCAATTGAAAATCAACATAAAAACAACCCCTCCGGTGCACACAGTCCGATGAATCACCAAAAGCAGATCTTCTCTAGTTGATTGAATGAGATGGCCGCCGTTCACCCACTTGCGACACCACGTGCCGTATGGCGTTCCCTGCAATACCCCAGTGACTGACTGACTCTTGAAAAGACAGCGGTCGCAATCGTTCCTTTCATAAACACATTCTCCACCGGCGAGTTCGCCCACATGATGGCCTACTGAATCATGCTCGCCATCGCAATTAAGCCGTGCAGCTTCTAGGAAGAACGGATCTCATTATCGGATTTGCATTTGAAGAATACCTACGCGACCCACGTTCTCTAAGAAATTCTGATTGGGTTCGCTCTCTGGGAAAGCGAGTTAATAATTTTAGTGTTCATCGTCAATAAGTAATTAATATTTTTATGTGAAGTTATAAAATGTTATAACTCATTTTATGTCACTTTACATACTACTACTTTACAAGCGAAACGGTTACTGTTTGGTGGATGCTAATGAAATGTATTGAATGTATTTACTTGTGCTTAAGTTGGCAATAAAGTCTCTTTAATAAATACATGTTGTGAATCATGAGTCCTGAAAAGTGAGGCAATTATATTGAAATTCTTTGGGTTTCATGTACCTATTGCTTCTTTTTGTTTATCTAGAGTTGATAACATGTAGTTTTTTGGTATGACAAAAGATATGAATGATAAATGAATGATAAAAATATTTTTTTTTTTCAAGTTTCCCAGTTTTAATTGTAAAAAATGGTGCAGTCGAGTGAGCGTGTTTTGTTATGTGAAGTTTTACCTACCGTATTATTTAGTAACAAAAATATTTTTTCTCTTACAAATTGCACTAAGAGACTTTTCTAGCAGGACAGCATTTGTATCCTACGGCATAAACTGCTATTAATATTGATAAAAAAATTCCATGGCACGATCGATTAAATCCAACGTCTGGATCGATTGACGAAGTTTTATTAGGTATAGATGACTAGGATTAGGCTAATAATCACCAATCCTTATAATAGAATTGTAGTAGCAAGGACTTGATGATCAGAGTTATACTGTCCAAAACACTTATTTCCTTCGCTTTTGACTTGGTCATAACGTGAATTGTCATATTAGAAAGCTATTTGTACCTCAAGTTGGGGCAACCTGTGCATGTGTGAGATCAATCCCACTAGAAAATTAGATGCGTTTTACAATATATTCAGACAACTTTTTGAAATATGCTTTTTACCAACAACGCTGCTGGTAAAGCATATCTAAGGTCTTCGGTTTAAGCCAAGGTTGGGCCATTTGGTCCTTTAACCTTCTTATCTCTTACTGTATTCGCGGTCTAAGGCCGCTGCGAGTGGGTAAATGGGGTTCCGGGTCTCACAATGTGGGCTCTTCTAGCCGGGATTTGCTAGGCCTCGTTAAGGATCCTTCTTATGTTGACTCGTGGCGGGGGCCTGTCCGGGTTTAACTCCCCAAGATGTTCAATGAGTGGGTTCTCCGACCGAGAGGCCCTGTTGAGGGTTTTTCTGGCCAGTGCCACAGCATATTCGTTAAAAGAGGGTATTGCCAGATCCCTATGGATCTGGGCATTTGACATGAACCAAGGGGCTCCGACAATGATTCGGAGCACCCTGTTTTGAAGCGTATTCCGGCGCTTGATTTGGAAAATGCTGGCACTGGACCAGGTTAGGGCACCATAGGTGAGGGTAAAGCATACAAAAAAATGACTGAAGTAAACATTCCACCAAATATGTCCCTGCACAACGGATTGACGGAACAGCGTAATACATCACAGCAACGTTGATGATTGACACAGTTTGTAATGAAACTCCTTCCATCTCGTCCGCTGCAGCAACGCCGGCAGTTAATTTTGTTTTGGCGGACAAAATGGAAGAACAGTAAATTGTGGTTACAGAAAATCATTCCATAGTGTTCCATCTTTAAGCTTGTTATTTTTCCATGTTCAGAAGGTGTATCCAATATTAGGCTCGACATTCTTGTTGTCTTCTTAATAGTATCAATGACAAAATCCGTTTTATTTTTCGAGATGGTGCCATTTCTGTGTTACCTGATGTTACTGCAAGTACTATCATACCGAATATACACACTGAAGTGGATGGCATGCATCGTGGTTCAGAAATCTCCTGGAAGGGATAACGTCCCTTGCAACCATTTCAAAATATGTTTCCAGCTATAAAGCGATTCCTCTGATGGTCTCATTGGTGCTGCCTTTGAGGGTGGTTGTCTTCATCCAGCTTTACTTCGTCTTTCGTTCTGGTAGTCTGTGGGTATCGGTGTTGTGGGCCACGTAAAGTCTTTATTGTGGATCTCCTTCGCTCTTAAATATCTAAAATCAGAATATGTAAGATTCTTGTGTTTTCGGATCATCATCATCGTTGATCGAAGTGTTTCCTTGGTAATCCAACATTTGGTGAACTCTCTTCATTTTTATATGATAACGCTACTCATGGCCGGATAATAGAATACTGGAATATCTTCAAAATAATAAATTGGTCTCATCAACTAAGTTCTGTATTATCTTACTTCTAGTATTTGGATCTTGATTTATCAAGTCTTATTACAGATGATTGCTATGGCATTATGCAAAGTTCGGTGCTTACCTTAACAACACTATCTCTGCTATACGTAAACAATCAGAACCAGCTGATGGGTTTTCATACACATACTTTCATAATATGCTGATGAAGTTAGTATGATTATATATGCTCCACCACCACCAATAAGTTACCAGATGGTGTTTATCTGAAACTTGAATTTAAAGTCTTGGTGGTAGCCATGTTGTTGTGTATACATATATTGCACCTCTGTGATGTTTAACATGGTTGTCAAGTTTATATGATTTTTTCTGTTGCTTGCGTTTATGCTTTTCTGTTCATTCTTTGCAATGCAAGAACAACAAGACTACTACATGGTACCATGGTGTATTCAATTTTGCAGATGTCACTTTGATAGGAGCTGTCCATTTTTTTT